>JAFLHD010008895.1:0-11803 GCA_018856295.1 Blastosporella zonata | reverse complement strand
GGCATACCTGATATCAAGCGCCTACAAGATGCCGTCACTGATTATCCAGCGCAGCTCATTTTGGTAAGACTTGAGTATATCACCACACCTCATAAGTAGAATTCCAGTCTGAAGCAAGAGTCGCAGAGAATAGAATCTGTAGAAACGCAAACAATGCATGGTTGACAAGAATACATGAGTAAAATATCTCATCACGGGCCACCACTCGTCAACCCATGTGGAAAACCTGCAAAATCAACTTGGTCTTGGATATTTTGCCCCGCTATGGAGTACGATATCCGTAGGCGAAGTCGGACATTGCTCTGTTGGTTTTTCAGTTCAAAATACTGTCAGTCAAAAATGAACAGAGGATGATACATACACCAACTGGCGCAACCACGCGCATCTGCTGTGTCTCAACGGCTCCAGGGGTAATCGTTGAATTTGATATAGGCAGCATCTGGAGCTGCTGAGACTACAATTACAAGCAAAAGTTAGCAGGCAGGTTTCCGTAGCAAGTGAAAGAAACATACCTTAGGAACGGCGGCCTGGAAATTGAGTCCACTTGCAGCACTGTCACCTGAAACCTGGAATCGCGCAAGGATCATCACGACTCCTGGCTTCGCAGCGTTCGTCTGTGGTGTCAATGTGATCTTAAGCTCATTCTTCTCATAGGCTGTGTATGCAGTCAGCTTCTGCGCGGGAGGCTGTGGTGGTGGAGACTGGGTCTGTAGTAGGGAGAAGGCCGACGCGGCAGTGACGGCAGGAGGTGGAGAAGTTGATGTATTCGGAGTGATGGTAGTACTGGAACCGAATAAGCCGAGGATATCATCAACCGTCGTCTGTCGAGAGGGTGGAGGGGAGGCGGCATTTGTTGTGGCGGAGGAAGAGCCAAAGATGTCGGCAAGTAGATCTTGGTTGCGCTGAGCACTTGTGGTTTCTGGGACAGGCGTTGTTACAATTTCATCGCCCAAAAGATCACCCTGAACACAGTTATAAGAAGAATCGCATCGGACTCAGAGCGCTCAACTTACATCTCGAGATTGCGTAGAACCAACGGGCTTATTCTCGCTGACTGAGCACTTCAGTTAGAAACCAACGGATTGCATATGGGGAACCGAAACACTTACCGACGCCCATGACTGTCGCTTTCAGCTCTGGAGGCGGCATGCGCTCCAGGACACCTTCTCTGAGCTCGCCCAAGCTGAAGAGACTAGCAAATTCCTTGTCCCGGTTGCTCAAGAACTTGCCCAAGATATTTATCGCCATGACACGCAGGCCAGTATCCGCCTCGATTTCGAGCACCGTGAGTACAGTCTCATACAGAATCGAATTCCCCACGTTCTTCGTTGAGTCAGTGTTTGTTGCAACCTGTAGCAGATGCATTGAACTATTGCACTGGTTTTCCAAATTGCACATACCTGAGCTAAAATATCGTTCATCGTTTCACTCGCCTGCTGGTCACCCTTGCCAAGGAGCCGCAGCAGGCGCAAAATCTTCACCTGTAGGAAGGGATCTGTGATCCCGGAAACGTCGTGTTCTGGACTATATCCGGTCGTCACAAGCGATTTGAGGTTTCGCACCAGTAATGGAACAGCCTGGGAGAAACAAATTCACAAGATGTAACGTAATTGGACAGCATACACACATTACGGAACTCTTCCAGAACGCCAGGATCTATCTGGCACATTTCTGTTACAAGAGTGATTGAGGAGAGAAGGACGCCATGGTTGCGGTCGGTGAGGAGATTCTTGGCCTTGGTCGTGAAATGGTCGGTAATATCAGGGACCTTTTTTATGACGCGAAGGGCGCACAACGCAGCCTAACGACGTTTGAGACATAAATTAGTGAAGAATAATCATGATGAATGCGAGCGCACCTTCTTTCGAATATATGTGTTGCTCGATCCCAACAGTTTCTCGATCTCGTTGGCCAGATCTCGCGACATCTCCTCCGATGCAATATTGGCAAATGTACAGAGCGCCAGGCCCACTGCGTACATGTTCGAATGATTCATATCACTGCATGCGTCATTCCGAAAGAGATTAGACCTAAAATGACAAGGACTACGCACTTCTTGAGAGAGTTGGTAACGAGGGTTAGGACCTCCTGATTCTCATCGAGCAGCAGCATGATACCCAGGTACCCCAGACGCTTATCCGAGAATCGGGGACTTGCAACGAGTTTCAAGCATTCGATCTGGCCGAAGTGCGCTGGCGACCCAAGCATGTGGATGTAGAGGAGTTTTGCGATGGTGTTATGCCGCTGGAAGGAGTTTTCCTCGCGGAATGAAGCACGAATTGCAGCAGACTCCTGCTGAATAAGTGCTCTCTCATCTGCCACGGTCTAAAGATGAGATATCAGAGGATTGACACGGTGAAGCCAGTGCAAGGCGTACCTTGCATGACCGAATGCCTTTGATGAGGGCTGGAAGACAATCAGACGATAAATGAAGCATAGATAGGACCATATACTTACATTTAAGATTGTGGTGAACCATCTGGCCGGAATACAGGAGAGCACGGCGAGTGGTCAAGAACTTCCAAGTACTGGCAGACAGTGCCTCGGAGAAAGCGTGATGTGTCCACGCGTGTCACGCGGTCACGACGCTCTTCTCAACGAACGAGATATTTGAGCAGAGCTCGCGTGATGGCCGTTTTCGACCCATTTCTCTTCATATGGATACCAAGGCCTCCCAGATTCTTCCTGTAGAAAATGCGCAGTCGCAGCAGGTGCTTGCGCAGATTCTCAGCAAGTATACCGACGACCATAACTCTGGCTTCATTATCCATCTCAATCTAGCGTCTCGTCAAACTAAACGGTTAGTGCCGTTCTAACATCCTTGACACCATTCATGACTCCCAACGTAGACGCTCATTCTTCCGTGCACTGGTCATAAACCTTAGCCACTTCGCCTTCGTTGCCTTTATCTGCGTCGTTTCGGCTGTCTGTCTCGTCAAGGAGCCCCTCACTTTCTCCTTGTAGGGTGTATCGCTCATAATTCAGTCCATTCTGGTCATTTTCTCTTGCTCTTTGCTCTTCACGAATCCTCTCGTTTGTGCTTGGGGACCTACTCCATCGCTTTCGTGCCTCAATTCGTATTCGGAAGTCGTCTGACGCGCACATTTGACGCAACAACATCAGGAATGGAGCAATTGAAGCCTTACCAGTTTGAGGCTCGGATTGGCCGGTTAGAAGCCATTGCTTGAGGAGGTACTCGTGGGCACTATCAGCGTAAGCGCCGACAGAGAAGTGATCTATCGAGCCGACATTATACTCTGGATGTGGTTCTATATCCGGGACATACCGTTCGCAGGACGGCCCGTCTCAATGTTCCACATGGTGGGATAGATGTCACCAGGGAGTCGGATGTACATTTGACGCATGATGTGTTCCGTCTGTGCAAATCATAAGCATATCCCGGTGCGATGTGAATACATATACGGGCCTTTTCAAAATACTCTGCACGCCCTGTCAAGTGTGCAAGATATTTACTGTTAGCAATATAAATCAGAGTGGCACATTCGCGGGACAATCATGAACTCACAACTCGAGCTGATTGCTAAGCGCCTCGGCCCATAGAACATTCTCTCCATTCCATCCTGGCCGATGTTGACCACTACACGCGTTTCTCAGTCATGATTTGATCACACGGCGGGGTCATCATACGGACCTCTGAGTATTCACTGCATACATGGGGAAACCACTGGTGGTATTAAACGCGGGGAGAAGCATGGTGGCGAGGTCGTCGGCACGCGCGAGAAGAACAGTTTCACCTGAAAGCGCATATGCAGACAGCATTCCCCCAATATAACGAATGACTGTTTCAAAGAATGGGGCAAAGTTTTCGTGCTGAGGAGGGCTTAGAGGTAATGCATTATGAAACGGAGATTAAGGCGTACGGATGGCGAAACAAAAGTAGATCGTGCGACAACCTCGAGGGCGTCGTTAAAGGTATCGTTCAGACCCATCACCCACATGGTGTCGAGGGCGTCGAAAAGAGTCACTCCCCAGCTATTGAAGCTAAGTACAAGGTTCTCGTCAATTGATAGGAATATGAAATCATCATATTGACGCTCACTTATTGATCCCATCGCCTGTCAAGGGTTGGAGTTCGTCATTGGGCAGCGCGTGCTGTTTGTAACCCTCGTATGCATGCACAAAGGCATCCCTAACCATTGCTGCACGAACAGACCATTTTGGGTCGATTGGTGGTGTTACAGCTGACTCTGCTGGCGATTTCGGTGGTGGGCCTGGCCGCATCCATGGTAGAGGTGGCGGGGGACGAGGTACGAACTCGTGATGGCCCGGAATGAGCGGTGGTGGTGGTGGTGGTGAATAAGCATGAAAATCTGGATTGAGAAGACGGAGAAGGAATGGACCGAATATTGACACGACGATGGCGGAAAAGACGGCCCAGGTGATCCAGCGCAAGAGAGGTCGACCTATTAATCTGGTGGGTGGTGGGGCAGCAGACTCTGGGTCAACCCAGATGTGGGGACGACGTGTAGACAACATTCAAGTTGTTGCGTGTGGTCCAAGCCCTGAATGAAGCTCCGTGAAGTGCCAAGACTGATTGCCAAGCAACCAAACGGGGCTGATTTGAACGGTACGAGTTGGAGTAAATTGCGAGAAATGTGCGAGGTTTGTTGCAGAGAGTGGAGGATATCGACGAGATGGCTTTACAATTCTCTAATCAACCGTCCTAGTCACAGCTTCCATCCGACGGCCCATCCTTCCACCTCTCATCCGTTTTGGCACAATTGAACGTCTCCTTCCCCAGCTTCTCGTTCACATCGTTATGCCGCTCACACAACCACCTGCTCAGCCCCACACGCCCACTCACGTCCGGTGGATGCTCCGCAATATTCTCTCCAAAATCATCCGCGCAATTCGTACACGGGTATAGCAGCGGTAACGCACGCAGTAGCATTAGCATATTCGCTCGTTGCGTTGGGGTGGGGCGCTCAGGGTAGTAGGCCGCAGTAGTGTGCAGGAATGTCCATGTCGCTCGGCCCAGCTGCTCGACGTCAGCAGGGCAATTTGGGGGTGGCCCGTCTAATGAGTGTGTTGCAATTTTAGCGACTATAGGTGCAACAGATGTCCCCGAAGCCAATGCCGCCATCATGGCTGCTGTAGATGTCGACCGCTGCCCACCTCCACGCCCCTTGTCGACCGCCTCGGTTGTCCCTGGCCGCCAATTGCGGAAAGCGGTACATATCTTGCAGGGCTTGCCATCGGGCCCCATGACCATCCCAGGAGGCATCTTGTTTTTCGACGGACTCGGCGTAGAGCCCTCGGGTGTGCTCATCGTCGTCTATGGATGGACTGCAAAATTCAGAAATGCAATTGAAGCCGACGCGTCTTCGTCATGCTCGGCCCGTTTCCGGCACTGGCCAAATTAGGCAAGAGGCGCCCAGACCGAATCGATGTATAGTGTAAGTACTCTAAATCCAATTACATATCGTACAACAGCTACTTTACGTCAGGATACCCAACTCCTACTCACAGTGGGCGCACAGGAGTTAGGACTATGCCCATCGTCCAAGAAGCGCCATTATGGCGCACCCAAGAAGCATTGAGCCTACCGAGTAGGCGATTTTTCTATTAGAACCGTCCATCATCTCTTTGTTAAACAGGAACTCGTGCGCAAGGAGCTACAATATCACGGTCTCAGCTATCGCATAGTCTTGACAACAACAGAAGCAGCGTACCTCCACGAGACCAGTATACACCAAGATGCCAGAACTTAGCGAGTCGAGTACCCCGCTCACAATGAGAGAAATTCTACTACCGGGGTTATATGTCGTCCGCACGCCCAGTCCGATGGCAATCCCTAGTGGAGTTGTCATCCCGTACAATGCTGCACCTAGAACGGGCACCCAATTGTATTTAGGTGGTAGTCGCATATATGCCAATCGTGACCCGATACCCAGCCCTTCGAACGTTTCTATCAAACCCATCAATCAGGATCCTGGACATAAATGTTTTGGATCACCCAAAAACATACGGTGAAAGACAAGGACCACGAAAAGTACTTTGAACTCCGGGTCCACCGCAAGTGTCAGGCCAATGAGAAGGCTGATTTCATTTGAGCCTTTCGGTCGCCCAAAAAGGCAAGAATTCATTTACCTGTGCAACGCCACTCCAAACTCCAGGATCGCTACGCCGATGATCTGTGCTGCGGGGGAATCCGCAACTGTATTCGCATGGGCTGCATGTGCGTGGTCATGATGGTGGTCCTGCGATTCGATGTCGGTGGTGCTGCTACTGCTACTGCCTTTGCCATCTGTCAGCGAGTCGGGTTCTGGGCCATGCGCAGCGTGTGATGAGCCAAGGCCATGTCCATGGGCGTCTGTGAGTAGATGAATCATTAAGCGCAGCTCGCGAAGAGGGCGTTCAGTACAAACCATGAGTTACACCGATCTTCTTGAGTTTGGACGTCCCCCAACGAAAGGCCACGAGCTCAACTAAAAATATGCTAAATATGCTGAACATGCACAGTGCCAGTGCATAGGGCTGTGGCGAAGTGGTATAAAACGTCCATTCGCCCAGAAAGAATTGGCCACACGCACATAAGTTGCCCATCCTTCCCCAAGACATGGTGATCCCAGCGCATCGAGTGCAGGAGAAAGTAGGTGTATAAAAGCCGTCGCAATCTGCACAAACTCGCGCGTTTATATGATAAGCTCCAGATTGTCGATGGGATAAACTCACGATGACGCCTGATCCAAAGTACTTTGCAAAGCTGGCGCCAAGCGTTAGTTGGTTAATGGTAGTGGGTGAGATGGGGCGCACTCGAAGACAGCTTTTGGTACATGGAGCCAGGACGAACGCCTAGCTAGGACGGGAAATAGAGCACCGAAGGACGAGCCAATAAGGATGATGAATATCGAGGCGACCCGAAGGCCAAGGAGCTGAGTGCCTTCTGGACCATGCGCCGCATGAGAACCGACAGCGTGTCCATGGGGATCTGCGTAAAGAGCGAGATTTACTGTTAGCAGATGTTCAATATTCGGAAATGAATAGTGATGCTAACCATGAGTCTTGCCAACCTTTTTAAGTATGGCCGTACCCCACCGAAAAGCGATGAGCTCGACTATGAATATGCTGAATATGCTCAACAAGCATAGAGCGAGTGCAAAGGGCTTAGGCAGAGCAATAAAATAAGCAGCAAACCAAAAGAAAAGGGGTCGAACACACGTACGTATTCCTGCCATCCGGGAGCAAGACAGTCGGATCCCAGGGCATCGAGGGCAGGGGAAAGTAAATGTATGAATGCCGTCGCAATCTGCACAAAAGAAAGCATCAGACGGCCCACGGAGGGTTACACGAGGGCTTACGATGACACCTGAGCCAAAGTACTTTGCGAAGCTACCGCCGAGAATTAGACATGACTGATCACTATCAAAAGTAAACATCGAACGCACTCAAAAACAAACTTGGGTACATGCAGCCAGGACGAGCGTTTTGCCAGAACGGGGAAAAACGCTCCAGAGAGAGAGCCAATGAGAATGATGAAGATTGAGCCCACTCGAAGGCCAAAAAAGTCGTCCGCACCGCCACCAGAGCCGCAGTTAGAGTCAGAGGAAGACATTATGGGAAGCGAGTGAAGGAGGGCGGTAGATGGGCGGTGGAAGTAGTGCAACTTGGCTTTACGACACTGCATGAGTAT
This sequence comes from Blastosporella zonata, assembly GCA_018856295.1. Lineage (NCBI taxonomy): Eukaryota > Fungi > Basidiomycota > Agaricomycetes > Agaricales > Lyophyllaceae > Blastosporella > Blastosporella zonata. Next base: position 4,149 of record JAFLHD010008895.1, on the reverse strand, counting down.
TTAAATATGGCCATGGATAATCTACAAGTCAGGAGATCATGAGACGCAGGTACAAGCGCTGTGACTCCCTGGGGCCAGCGCAGCATATTCTCCTTCTGGAGGTGACATATGTGATGTGGAGTACCTTGTCAGTTCCGGGGTTCTGGGACTCTCACTGTGGCAATAGCTGCTGTGCGAAAAAGTAGATCTAGCGGTTCAGTACCACTGCGGACATCAGAGGCATGTGGGGGGACGAGAGAAGGGCGGTCGTTCAGATTTAGAAGACACCTATTCGCTAAGTACATTCGAATCCCGTAGTCCATATGGTCGTTTCTTGCGAATAGACAAGGTAACGAGGTGGCACGAGTCGGCGCCTGGCCATTTCAATGGCTATATTTGGGGGTCAACTACCCACAGCGACTTCTAGACTTGCAGAATTCCCTTGGCAAGTGCTATTTGGGGCGCCACAGGTGTGCCGAGAAGTAGCTGATTGACATGCCGCCATGATGGATTAGATACGGCTTCCCAGGGTGTCTGTACAGTCTATCACCGCAACTGGGACGGTACTCATTGTATCAGATCTCCTCAATGACAACAGCCCTATCCTCCAGCCGTTCAAGATCGTTAACATTCGTTGCCACATCGCCCTCAGCCCTCAATTGGTAGGAGACTGATAGCTTTTCCAGTTCTTCTGCAAGAGCACGGAGGACGGCAGCCGGCGTCGATACCACGTATGCCGCATAGAAGATCAGTTTATGTGTGACGTGGGTTTTCTTCGCGCCTTGCGTGGGACTGAATAGTGCGATAAGATCTGAAAGGCTGAGAACGAGCTTTGAATGTGGGTGCGACAAAGCATCAACTTCTTCATCTGACAGAGATCCCGCTGTAACTGTTGTTACGACAAGAGGACGAATCAAGATTGCCGAGTCTTTCAAAAGGATCGAGAATAGCTTGGAATTCACTTGGTCCTAGGAACTCGGTCAATGACTAATAGGTTTCCTCAGTGTTCGAAAATGCATACCGGCTTGAACCTTGACCAGAGATCTGTCACAAGACTGGTTAGGTTTTGATGTAGGGTCGTCGATCTACGTTCCACCAGAAAAGGAACCAATTGTGAAATGACAAGTTTGGCTTCCTCAAAATCGACGTCTTCGGGTTTCAAAGATTTTGTGCAAGATCGCTAGCAGGGTCTTCCATTAATTTCAAAAATTCTGCCTGCTCAGCAGGGGTAAGTTTCGACCACAGATCAGCCGATGAGGCAGCATCTAGGGGACCGTCAAGAGTCAAACTAATATAGCAGAACAGGTGACGTACCGAGGTCTACCTCCTCGAATCTCCGCGCAAGATCTTCGCCGTCATCGTCTCCGTCAGTCCCCGCAACATCGTTTTGTTGGTTCTCTTCAAATTTCTTCAGCACCTCAATCATCCGCAACCGCTCCTGTGGCGTCTTTGATGGTTCCGACTGTATCTCTGTCTCGACTTCCTTCTTGTAGAACATCTCTGAGCATTGAGCGTGGGCCTTAAATTGGGCGTGAGAGGTCAGCTTAACCCGCGTACTTGAGGTCTCAATTACGCACTTCGGAACGGAAGCATGTTAGAGAACAGTAGGGGACATTGCAGGTTGGACAGTTATATTTCGCGAATTGACGACCGCATCTTTATATTAATCGTATATTAAGACCTCGAATAGACGATTGTGAAGGGACTCACAATCTACATGTCGATTTGTCGACGGAGGAAGACAGCATAGTTATTCATAATTCAGAGTCCGCCGATAATTTTGATCTCTTTCACCACCAAAAATATTGTGCAGACGACAAGGCCAGACATGGCTGAGGCACGTCTCGTCGATAGCAAGGCGACATTTGCGTCCTTCTCTCATCTTCTCGATGCCCGCCTCCTAAGGGCCCTCGCCGACGCTGGTTTCGCCCGTCCCACCCTCGTCCAAGCAAAAGCTATACCATTGGCCCTGGAAAGCCGGGATATTCTCGCTCGTGCTCGTACAGGAAGCGGGAAGACAGCGGCATACTGTGTCCCCATCGTTCAAAAAATTCTGAGTGCTAAAAGCGTATGTGCCCGCTCTGTCTACTATCACCTCAACTGATTGTCCGATGAAACTAACTATCCAGTCACTACCTGCTGAAGATCCTTCACGGCAGGCCACCCGTGCCCTGATACTTGTACCCACCCGTGAACTATCTGAACAAGTGTCAGCTTATCTGCGTGGTCTTCTGGCCTATTGCGAATCAGATGTTACCATTTCGAATATGTCCACGGGGACAACTACACATCTTCAGCGGTGAGTATACCGTAGCTTTGAGACTCGCAGTTTTCTCATCCTCTCCAACAGGACTCTCCTTTCTGACAAGCCAGACATAGTCATTGCCACGCCGTCGCGAGCTCTGGCTCTCCTGCAATCCAAGGTACGCCATTGCACCTCGATTACACTAATGTCTCGATTTACTTCCTTCCAGGCGCTCTCAGCATCATCGTTGGATTCCCTTGTCATTGATGAGGCCGACCTCATACTTTCCTATGGTCACGACGAAGACATCCGGCAAATATTTAGCGGCTCCTTCCTCCCAAAAGTCTACCAGTCGTTCCTAATGAGTGCTACCATGACTGAAGAAGTCGAACTTCTCAAGGGAATGACCCTCCGTAATCCGGTTAGCAAGTCGGGCGATATTGATGTATTTTGAACTCACATGGGTCCAGGCAATCCTCAAGCTTGAAGAAGACGAGGATGAAGCAGCGCACCTTAGTCAATATGCCGTCAAGTATGTATCGCACATTAAGTCAAGTTATTGTCATATTGACTGATCATATATAGATGTTCCGAAGTCGACAAATTTCTTCTGACATATGTCATTCTCAAGCTCAGGCTAATCAAGGGCAAATGTATCCTATTCGTCAACGACGTTGACCGCAGCTATCGCCTCAAACTCTTCCTCGAACAATTCTCAATAAAAAGTTGTGTGCTCAATTCAGAGCTGCCCCTCAACTCAAGGTGTGATTTCAAATTCTGATAAATTTTCGCCCATCACTTACCGGTATTGTCCTTTAGATACCACACTGTGCAGGAATTCAACAAGGGTGTTTACGATTATATCATCGCTACGGACGAAAGCGGGGCCATAGAACAGGATTCTGATGATGAAGCTGACGAAGCAGAAGATGAGGAAGTAGATGAAGAATGTAAGACTTTCATGGGTTTCTCTTCCTTTCAAGGCTGATTTTCCGTAGTCACTTCAACTCAGCGTGAGCCAGAACCTTCCGAAGAACAGGAGCCGTCAAAAGCTTCCACCTCGTCCCGCAAACGCAAACGCGCTGGTGCCTCCCCTGACCCCGCCCCCTCCACATCCAAGTCGCGCAAGCGGAAACATAGAAAAACGAATGACAAGGAGTACGGCGTAACACGCGGTGTTGACTTTGTCGACGTCGCGTGTGTGCTTAACTTCGACCTTCCCACAACATCGCGATCGTACACGCATCGCGTCGGTCGTACCGCGCGTGCAGGCCGCACAGGGATGGCGTTATCCTTCGTTGTACCCGAGGACCAGTGGGGCAAAAACAAGGTCGTGGGGTGCCTACCAAGTGCCAAAGGGGACGAAGGTGTCTTTGCAAAGATTGAAAAGGAACAGGGAGCAAGAGGGAGCAAAATCAAAGAGTACAATTTCGACATGAAGCAAGTCGAGGCATTCCGATATCGTATGGAGGATGCATTGCGGAGCGTGACTAGAAGTGCTATCAAAGAGGCACGAATCAAGGAGTTGAAAACTGAGATCCTAAACTCTGATAAGTTGAAGGTGAGTTCCATCTGTATTAATTCGGCAGAAATAGCTAATTGACTGGACAATACAGGCACACTTCGAGGACAACCCACTGGATCTTGAGTTCTTGCGCCACGATAAGCCCATTCACCCGACTCGCGTACAGTCGCACATGAAGCACGTCCCGAAATACATGCTACCAAAGATTGCTCCTGTTCCCGGGGCTGGAGTTGATACAGAAGTGGAGACGGCTAAACCTGGATTTGTCCCGTTTAGGAAAGACACGAATGCACGGGGTCGTGGAAGAGGGCGAGGACGAGGTGGACGCGGGGGTTCGAGTGGCGGTCGTGGTGGTAAGAAGAAGTCCGACCCGTTAAAGAAATTTGGTCGATAGACTGCA
>JAFLHD010008894.1:20901-82826 GCA_018856295.1 Blastosporella zonata | reverse complement strand
GCGCACTACTGTCAACAATAGAAAGTATCATGGGCATCCCTCAGTTGGGAAGGTCATTGGGACGAAGGAACATCTTTGAGATGCTGCGTGGGATACATCAGGGTAATTTTTATATATCTTTGTGCCAGTAGGCCCCTACCTGTACAATACCCATCTTATTTACAGGACATGCCACGATATGCAAAGGGTGCCAAGCGCTGACTCATCCATCAAGTTGTCTAATTTGGATATGTGCCCCCCTGATTATGTAGTTAGCTAGTCCACCTCTCGAGCTCGAAAAAATCAATTCAACCCCAGGTCATTTTTTGGAAAGCCCTTAGTTGTGAGCACTGTTTTCTGAGCATCCCGTTTTGGACTCGCCTTGTTGTATGGACGCCTTGCCACTTGGATTAAGTTTTTTTCCGGGAGCCAGTTGAGGCTCTAGTCTTCCAATATTTCACAGCTTCACGCGATATAAGTTGATCTCAATCGAATATCCTGGCCATGATGCATGAGCCAATGCCAGGGTGAGCTCAGTCTATGGCATATGTCATCAAACACAGCCTTTTGAGGCCTTTTGATGTATGACATCAATGGGAACGGGTCAGACCAGGGTCCATTGGGAAGTTGATACCGTTTTCCCCCATTGCTGCGTCAATTGTTCGAGTCTTCGAGTAAGTAATCCACTCTTTCACCTATTCAGCCCATCTCGGGATAAATATTCTTAATTCCTCGCCAAAATTTCATACCTTTCTGACACTCCTCCTGGACTTATGGATAATGCTCTCATCCCTTTCTCATCCTTAATCAAACGTAACACAATGGCAGCTGCTCTAGATCACTGGTTTCAAAGGCATCTTTCACCAGCCGCATCGTTGAGGCTCTTGGTGGCAGGTTGTTGGCGAATGCTGGTTCGTCCATCCAAGCATACTAGGAGCGCTTTGTTGTGTGCGATGACACTCCTATATCCACACATAGGACTGCGCACCGTGGCGCCCCATCATCGATGCATGGCGCTACACATTTTGAACCTTGCTAAATACCCGACCTACGAGCGCTCAAATATAGTCCAGCAAACATCGCTTTTTTTTCTTTTTGAAACAGAGGGCTGTTCAAGGACATTCTTGAATTCTGACGTGGATTTCCTTTTCTTCATGGAACGCTCCTCTCAACTCCACCTCCTTTGCACCGTTTTTTTCTCCCATCAAGGAGGTTGACGTCACTTTCCCACCCTGCGCGGATCCTACATATAGAGCTTGCCTCCTTACCGTGTCTTGCCAGTAAACGGACACATCGAATCTTCTACGCGCTGTGAACCAAGGCTATATATCCATTGCCGCACTTGCCATTCATTGCGTTTGAGTGCATATTCAAAAGCCTCAGCCCGAAATTCACATCCGCAGACTTATCTGGCATTCCGCGTTTGTAAAAGGGGAAGCTCGCTGGAAGCCTCCGGCAGGGCGCGTTTGGGATGGTCGAACCCAACGATGACCTTTATTTCGGAGGAGCTCCTTCCACTCAGACAAACCCTTCGATAATTGGTGGTTTGGACGCTGGAAAAGGCAAGTCAAGATTCATTACCTGAGGGACACGTGAGCCTTCTCCTTCTAGTTCTCGCTGTGCAATTGCGCGTTTTCTATTGTACTCAATGAGATCTTCTTTACTGGAGCTGCTGACTTCTTTGTTTTCTTAAGATGCATTAAACGGCCCGGAACCTCCTTCTCCAAGCGGCGGCGCAGGTATGAAGTTCCACCATGCTCTAGACTGTTCCTGACCAACCATCGTTAGACTTTTATGACACTTCTCTGACCGCTGCCTCATCAGACATTCAAGAGGGACTTCCTGGAGCCATTACCGATCCTCGAGCCCCCATGTTCGATCATGCCGTGGAAGGCCAGCAAGGCCATGCTCGCTCCCCTCATGATCCAAATAAAACCGCCCACCAACGACCTCCTCGTCTTGGGCCAAATCCCCATTCTAGGCCTCTAACAACGCGCCACATACATCCCTCTACCTCGTCCTACCATCCTATAACATCCGATAATAATTCACCAAACCCTGGATATCCTCATGGGTTTCAATCACCATCTCTAGCTTTCGGGAGTCCATATGGCCAACGCACCGATTTCACGCAATTCAACCAGCCATCTGCGAATTTGGATTCGCTTTCCTCCTTTGCCTACCCACAACCATACCATCATCACGGCTCGGATAGGAATACAATGGTCAACGACACTCATGCCAACTATTCGACAAGGCTTCCTCCATCGACTCACAGCTACCAGTTCCACGGACATTCGCCAGAGGCTTCAACCAGTTACATAAATGCAGGGCCCTACCCACATTCACAGTCACCTCCACACCACTCTTCGCCACCACTTGTCTCAAGCGGATATCCTTCAGCTTCCCACTTTCATCCCTTGAACTACTCTCCCTCGAACTCGAATATACCCTATGGCTACCCACCTTCACAAACCTATTCAACATCACCGCCCATGTATCCCCAATACACCACCACTGCGCCGTACCAGCAAGGGTATTCACCTTCACCCCCCCAGACAGATAGTCAAGGGTGGTGGTATACGTCCCATCCTTCTGTCATGTCCCCACCACAGCAGTTTGATGTCGGTAGCTATCAGACTAGTTATCCCAGCCCGTATACCATGCATCCACAGGTGGATCATTATCAGGCCGCTTCTTCACCCCCTATGAGCCCCGTAGCCTCACCGACATATGTCCGCTTGATCTCGCCCGCCACCGTTGAAGCAAGCAGTGAAGCGACTGGAAAATCCAAGAAGCCCTTGATCCGTCGGTCTTACCACCCTAACCCTCCTGCCCATCGTTCCGAATGGGTGATGTGGGCTGGCAACGTACCGTCTGACGCAGCACAAGATGAGCTGTGGCGCTTCTTCACCAGCTTCCCAGCACCGACTTCTGAAGTAGCAAACACTAGTGGCGTGCTCTCGATTTTCCTCATTTCGCGATCGAGCTGTGCTTTCGTGAATTACGAGGCAGAGCACTATCTGGTGCAGGCTATTGAGCACTTTAACGGACAGCCTCTGCATCCGGGCGACGCAAAGTGTCCTAAGCTAGTCTGTCGCATTAGGAAGAAGGACGATGATTTGAAGGCTGGTGTTGGTGGGCAGAGGGGGTTTGGGATGCATTTGCGCTGGATACAAGAGCAAAAGGCGAGAGCTGCGGAAGGAAAAGATGTGCTACCGTCGTCGGATGTGTCCGAGGATTCGGATACGTCGATTATCTTTCAACCAGAGATATCATCACTTTCGATCTCGAGCAACGATGATCCGTCACACCAACGTCCCCGGCTGTCTAGCTCAGGCTCGGGCTCGGGCTCGTATACATCAACCAACTCAAGTTTACTGATGCGCTTTTTCCCTCAACGCTACTTCATCCTCAAGTCATTGTCACAAGTAAGCGACTTGTCAATCGATTTCATTCAATGTAGATCAATTACCTCGCCAGTCTGATTTAGACCTCAGTACCGAAAAAGGCTTATGGGCGACGCAGAAGCACAACGAAGGAATCTTAGACCAGGCGTACCGGACGAGTCAGGATGTTTTCCTTATCTTCAGTGTTAACAAGAGCGGGGAATTTTATGGATATGCCAGGTAAATGATTGCTTGAACCTTTAAAAGGGCACATACTGACGATGCTGTAGGATGTGTGGCCCTATTCGCCGTGGCGCGCACAAGGTGTCTTGGGCCACGCGAGCTTCTGACTCTGCGTCATCAGGGTCTCCCCTTCCACTTTCTGCGGGACGTGCAGACAACAAAGGTCGCAGCCCAGACAGTGCCGGTCAGCTCCAAGGCAGTCAGAACAACATCTTTTTCTCGCCTTCTGCAGATCGCTTTGTGGATAACTCTCCCCTTCCCCAAGCTGAGCAGAAGCAAGAGTCCGGCCCAACAGGCTTCCCCAATGTCGGAGCCAAGAATGTGCAATCGGCGCCTGCAGAGCTGGGTGCTGCGCACGACAGAATCACTTTGCGGGCTCCGATGATGAAATTCAGCTTCGACCAGTCGGCCGTCAATAAGATGCAAGCTGCTCAAGCGCCGGAGGACGAGGAATTTAAACTAGACCCATCGGCCCCGGTGCGAGCTATACGCGCAGGGTCAGGGCCAGCGGAAACATCGATTCCAACGCTCGAGATGGTCGCAGAAGAGGATGGGGGTAAAGGAGGTGAAGATGGTGGGCATGGAACGGACGTTCGTAAGGGCGATGGTGGGGAACGGGATGAATGGGGCGAGTCGTTCAAGATAGAATGGCTGTCGACAGAGAAAATATCGTTCCAGAAGACGAGGCACATACGAAACCCATGGAATCACGATAGGGAGGTGAAGGTGTCGAGGGATGGGACGGAGTTGGAGCCAGGAGTCGGGCGTAGGCTTTTGGATGAGTGGGTGCAGTTGGCCTCAAAGCAGCTGCCAATACAGCCTGCTGCTAAGGCACACGCTAAGCGTGGTTCGAGACCTACAGGGAGCCTCCTGGCTGCAGGAAGTGAGATGTAGTCGAGGTTGTACGGGTTCCGAGTGCGTAAAAATGCTTCACTCAGAGGCATCTATTTCTGTTTCTTTGGACTGGATCGGTTGTATACTCCACTGCATGCTGGCTTTTTTCGTGACTTGCTTTCGAACTCTTGTATTGTAATGGTTGCATATCCCATGGTCGTTTTCCTAAATGTATCTGCAGCTTTGATCATGTATTATATGATGATTTCTCAGCACTTGAACTATTAGATGTAGTCAGGTTCGACTTACTTGAACAGGAGGGGTAGAGCACGTGTGATTTCCCCCTATGGTAAATCCAGAAATGCGCTCCGTCACCTGGCAGCATTGGGCAAGTCGATCTCTCAACCCTCCTCTCATTTTCCAATGACAGTGACAGGGATCACGGCCCTTCCAAACGAGGTTATAGAACAAGTACTTCTATGCATGGACCCTATCGATGTGGCGCGCATATCTCAGTGCTGCAAACTTCTCCGGCTCGTGCTATACAATCCTAAAGATCAGCTGCTCTGGCGTGAGCTTTACCTCCACCTCCCATTAGACGACCCAAGAAACTGTGTATCCCTCCAAGGTGCGCGGAAACACAAAATTGATTGGAGGGGCCTCCTACAACGCTTCATCAGAGCTAGGACGGTGTTGTACGATCCCAGCCTATCTCGTCCCGGAGAATTGTCGACGACACTACAAACGCTGCTCGAGCTGATGACATGGGTACCACCGTTAACGGACTTCCACGATTTCGATCATATTTCGGTTAATCTGGCATGGGTCGTCGCCACCCTCAGAGGAACTTCGTTCTTCGAGGACATCGAGTTGAGCACGGAAGTAGGGGAGGAGGAACGCGAGTTGGCTGCGCGCCTACACACCTGTTTTGGGCTCACTGGTCAGGATATATCTCGGGCGGGGAGAGTGCGCTCCCGCGCGTTCTTGTATGATTTGCGGAATTACCGCGAGGAGAATTTGTTTGGTCCCTTGACTAGGGATGGGCGCGTCAACTGGTTGCATATTCGAGCGATACATCACATCGTCTCTATGCACTTTGTCGATCTGCAAGATGAGGGGGATTTCCAGTTTGCCATATTCCCGATGAGCATACAGACCACGCAGATCGTGCTCCCACGGGAATTGAATCTTGACGAGGAGGAGGATTGGGCGGGTGTTACTGGGTCGTGGGAGGTTTCTTTCTGCTTTTGCGATCACAGGGAGCTCCTTAGTGTGTATAGAATCTCTCCGATAATCGTAGATGGATGCTGAATTCGACAGCAGGCTATAATTCGTTAGTCGTAAGTGTCAAAATTATCCGTGGCTTTTACCATCTTAACGTCATGATCTTATATAGCCTGATGCAGCAGGGAACCTCGATACGACTATCTTCGAAGCACCGGATTTTGGCGAGGTTTTCCGCACTTTGAATGTGACGGTGACGATGGCATCTACCATACCTGATCCCAGCCATCCAAAGAGGCCCATTATCCACTTTACAGGGGTAATGGTGGGGTCCACGTCATCGATGAACGGCACCGTCCAAATGACTGCCGATGATCAGGTGCAATGGCGATTTGTACGATATTTTCGCTTTCAGTCGAAGCAAGGCTCTTACGAATATCTATCTTTATAGACGTCTGGTGAAATTGATCAGGCAGCAGTTTGGTAGTAAATCTGTTTATAGGTTCCTTGGGGGGCTTTTGGTTCTGATCATGGTGCAGTTCTATAGGTATCCAGATGGGCGGATTGCGTTCCCCATTTGGCATTCTGGGGAGTTGGACTACCGTGTTCCATGATGCGGATGATCCAGTTGGTGGGTGTTTCTGTCCTCGGTGCTCAAGAGCATTGTCTGATGGACCTTCATAGGGCCATTCTGGATGAGAAGAGATACAGCCGCTCCAGGCCTTCCCATGAATCATGTCTCTTTGAATGTACATAATCATTGAGATGGTATCTTATTATATAGATGTGTTAGTAGTTGAGCATGATGGAAGGGTCATCGATGTAATTTAAGATCTCATATCCATGGACAAGATGGTAATATGCGTGAGAAAGTCAAGATTGCGCTTACGCGCCACTAAGTCGCAGGCCTTCCGCCAGGACACGCCTCTCTTCCCTGAACCTCCATCATCACCAGGTTCACCCCTCATGTCTGAACAGCCTACGCCACCGAAGCCCAAACCGGGCTCGTTGCGCGACAGAATCGCCGCCTTTGAGAAGCCTGCGGGCAGCGCAGCACCCGGGCCAGCACCAGTACCTCGTCCTAAGCCAGGGGGAGTCTCATGGAAGCCCAAGGCACCATCTCCACCATCGTCACCATCGGCAGCCGATGTGTCCTCTGAGAGGAAGACGGGCGGTATGTCTGCATCTGATGCGAAGGAGAGCATCAAGACGGGCGGCAGCTTGAAGGAGCGCATGGCTGCACTCCAAAATCGCGGGGGATTCGGCGGACCACCGCCTGTGGCACCTAAGCCACCAGTGGAGAAACCTAAGTGGAAACCGCCGCCCGTGATCGCACCCGTAGACAAGGACGACGACGATGAGCCATCGCGTGACGATGACCTACCTAAGCCACCCCCGCCTTTGAGGAAATCCACTTCTGACGATAAGTCAGCGGGCGAGAGTGATATAAGGGAGCCTGGGCCTGCGGCTGAGGAAGCCGATGCCGAGACTGGAGAAGCAGCGGAGGCCGACCCCGAGGAGGAAGAGCGACAGCGGCGTGCTGCGATCGCCGCACGAATGGCGCGTCTAGGAGGTGCCAGAGTGGGTATGGCACCCGTCTTTGGAAGGACGCAGTCTGCGAAGAAGACCGAGCCCGCAAAGACTGAGACTATCGTCAACGAGAACGCTGAAGAGGATGAATCTCAAGGCAAAGCCGTACCATCACCATCTAACGATGGTACATGTCCGTTTCGTTCATGTTACATATAAATCTAACGTTCACTGTAGAAACTACGACTACCTCTAGCCCCGCCTCAACCGAGCAACCCTCCGTGACGTCAGATGCAGTTGGTGAGTGTTTCTGGACCTGTATACTCACTTATCTAACCTTTCATCTTCAAGAACTGCCCCCTGCACCTGTACGAAAGGACTCTGTATCCTCTCTCTCAACTGAGACAGAGGCTCAACCAACTCGCAGCCCTCCTGAGCCGATGCCTCTTCCCTCCGCTCCCCGACGAGCTGGTCCTCCTAGAAGGAAGACACCCAAAGCTCCTGAGGTTACTACTCCCGCCGTTGTCGATGAGCCTATCGTGATCAGCCCTGAGAACCTTCCAGTCACCGAGCCTGCCGTCGTCAGCAGAGACAGCGTGGATAAAGAACACGTAAGCGACCTGGAGAAAGAAGTCAGCGAAGTCAGCGAGTCAGTAGAGGAGCTGGAGCGTCCCGTTGCTGCCGATTCGCTCGAAGGCATGACTCCCGTCATTGCGAGAGACTTTACGGAGGAAGCACCCAAGGAACCTTCGGACGATCCCATTACCGCGCACACTGATCCTAAAGAACAGGCAGATGCAACAGAAACTAATGCTGCCGCTCCGGCTCATTCGCCAGAGCCTTCCGCTGCTGATGACGAAAAGGCAGTCGAAATCAATGAGGCACGCGAGCCTGTCTCATCACTGGTCCATGTCGAAGAAGAACCCACTGTCGACATCGAGGAAGAGCACAAGCATGATGATAATGATGTACATGTCGAAAAGGAGCAGCCAGAGACGCAGGCGGAGGAGCAGATGGTCGAACACGAACCCGAACACTCTCCAGTCGAACTCACCACGGATGAACCTGAAGAAGACGAGGAAGCTGCTCGTCGTCAACGCATTGCCGAGAAACTTGCGAAGATGGGCGGAGTCAACCCCTTTGTGTTGCCTCCTCAGCGCAAGGGCTCTGATTCTTTGGAAGATATCCGAAGCTCGCCCCCTCTTACCAATCGTTCTAGCGTCGGTTCACCCCCACTTCCGCCTCTACCACAGCGTAGGCAATCCACGCGTAATTCGATTGTGGAGTCATCACCACCATCTATCAGGGAGATCACTGGCGAATCCACTACTTTGGAGGACACGGGTGTCAAATCAGAGGATGGTAAATGATTCTTCACATTCTTACTCCATTTTCACATCTACAACGAATAAATCATTGATTCCGTCTCTTTTCATCACTCATAGACAGTCGAGAAGTCAACCAGGATGCGGAGGCAGCTACGAATACGGGAACAACCACGGGTATCAAGCCTGCTATCATCGATGTCGATAGTGACAATCACGCAACGGATACACCTGAAGGACATAAGACAGATCGTGAGCTAGTGACAGCCGCTCATGAGACGTATGAAGGTCTTGCGTACGAGGAATCTGAGGATGTAAGCGATAACGAACCTGAGGCCCCAGCACTACCCCCACCAATGCCAAATTTGGCGACGCGACCTATCAGCAACACGGCTTCCGTCTACTCAGCCTTGCCCGTCGACCCCATCACTCCCACCCGAGACACTGCACCGGCACTAGCCCCCGCAATCTCACCTAGACGGTCGATACCTCCCCCTCCCCCTCGACTACTTTCCGAACCCATCGAATCGGAAGAAGTCTTGAGCGAATCAGGGCTCTCGTCCTCTTATCCGGCGTCGTACGCTCCCTCCGAAGAAGAAGATGAGGAACCTCCGCGTCATTTGCCCATGCGCCGCTCTCTCTCGAATGAAAACCCCTCCGACGACGAGCGAGCACCACTCCCCGTCCTCAATCGCAGGTCGATGCAATCGGATGACTTCAACCCCACGAGCAATGTCAATCGACACTCCGCTCGCCCATCGAGGTCTATCCCGCTCCCACCAACAGTCTCCACGTCTGTCTCAGATGTGGATGACTCCGATTTTGACGAGGTGTTACCCACTCCTCCACGCTACCGGCCAGATACGCCTGCGACACCACCCGCAGAGTCGAACGAGATACCACTGATTGTTCCCCCGCCTGCGTCAGACGAGGCTGTGAAGAAGGCTGAGCCATTGCCGCTACGAAACACTTCGCATCCCGAGGTTGCTGATGCGGCAACACCCTCCTCAGCATCAGGAGAAGCCACTCCGGCCCTTCTTTCGGCCCCTATTCCTCAGGAAATCCTGGATGAAGAGGAAGGAGGTGAGTTGATTATGCCCTCTTTGCTAGATTGTCTTTCTCACTCTTCAACGGCAGATCCTATCGACCCTGCATTCCACAGCCCCAGTCGAAGGGCGTCTATGATAGCCTCATCTGCGTTCCCTCCTGCAGCTTCGGAACGTGCTCATGTTCCCGAAGAGGATGAACAGGCTGCTCGTCGTCGCACTATCGCTGAACGGATGGCGAAGCTCGGCGGAATCAAGTTTGGTGCGGCTCCTCCCTTGCCTCATATTATGCGACCTGCTCGTCCTGTTCCCCAAGAAGAGGAAGCAGAAGGTGCTCGTAACCATGAGGACCTTGTCGAGCAACCGGCTGTAAGCAGTGAGCTTACAGAAGAGGAGGAAGAGCGCGCACGCAAGGAACGCATCGCGTCGAAGCTGGCCATGATGGGAGGGATGCGTATCGGCATGATGCCTTTGGGAGTTGGAGCTGTCCGCCCGCAAGCGTCTCACGCGCTGGCAGAAGAACGACCTCCCGCGCCCCCACCTCGTGCAGCTCCCCTTGCTCGATCTCCGCCACTACCGCACGCCCATTATGAGCCTGAGAGTGCCCTGTCATCATCCCAGTATAGCAACCCTGCATCTGATGAAGGAGTGACGGTAGAGGCCGAGGATAGCGAGATCGAAGAGGTTAGCTACGCCGATGCACAGGAGACGGAAGAGGAGCCCGAGGAAGCACCCCCTCCTGTTCCATCTCGCGGCCCACGAAAACGTGGAACTGCCGGATCTGAAAGCGAACACCCATCTATGAGCCCCCTTCGTCCTCCTGTCCCGACGTCATCGTTGCCCACCCGGAGAGAAAGTGTCCAGAGCACCGCATCGACGGCGAGGAGATCATCTGCAGATTCTAGCCACGGCGTACCAAAGGCATCGACGTACAAACCCTCCTCGGAATACGTCATGGTGGAAGAACCGTCTGGCTTCATGCCTGAAGAAGAAATCCCTCCGCCGCCCCCTGCTCGACCTTCACATCGTCCCCCTCCTCCTCGGTCGGTGCCTCCGCCTCCGCAACCTTCCATTCCAATCTCGGACAGCATATCATCCCAGTGGGAAATGCCCTCCATCCCTAGTTCCTCCATCGAGTTCAGCACCCCGGCCGATATCTCCTTGAGCTGGCCAGAAGACTCTCACCCCACCTTGCCGCCACACTCTCCGGATCCTTCCCTCCCGCCTCCCAAACCCCCGGTACCCGTGGATCTAACTCTGTCGTCAGATGACCTCATGACGGTCTGGGGTCGCGTCGGTGTCCAGATATGTGAGGTTGCTACGACTTTATACGACACGTCGAAGAAGTCCCTCGTTGGCGATGGAACGTACGACGGATTCATCCATGCAGTGATCAGTGAGGTCCCCAATGCTGCCATGCCTACATCAAGTACGTCGTATGGGTACCTCGTGTACGCGCAGACCGGGAATGCTGTGCAGAAAAGGGCGAGCGAGATCCTGCCGGGTGATATCATGGTGCTGCAGGAGGCGAAATTGAAGGGGCACAAGGGGCTGCAGTCGTACCACCAGAATGTGGGAATTGGAGAGCAGCTTGTGGGAGTAGTGAGTGAGTTTGAGCCGAAGAAATCAAAAGTGCGGCTGTTCCAGGCAAATCAGCATGTTGGCCAACAAGTTAGTTTTCTTTGACAGAGTATTGACCTTGGACTGACGTCTTTCTTCTCTTCCCAGACTGTAGAAGCAGTCAGCTATCGTTTGGAAGATCTGAAAAGCGGGACCGTCAAGGTAATATCATCTGTCGAGTCTTCTGCATTTGACTGACGAACGCCATGACAGGTTTTCCGCGTTCTCGAAAATTAAAGGAATCAGTCACGTCGGACACTTCGTTTTCCCTTCATCTCCTCATTGACGCTTGTTATTGAGACCTCGCTCTGAACCTCCGCCTCTTTCCCTTGGCATCACATGTGTTAAAACCCTCCATTCATGTATTATACATTCCATATCATAAGCCAAATCACAAGCATCGACCCCCTAATTTACAAACAGGATAATAATAATAAGCTCAGCAGAAATTCTGGTAGGGCCACTGGAGAAGGTCAGTGCTTGCCTAGACGAAACAGGACGGAACCGATGAAAGAACTCACTCATGACTCGAAGTCAGTGGAAGAAGAGAAAATCAATACTTTCTTATCTGACGAGAGGACGTACACCGGTGCCTGCATCTTTCATTCCTGTGCGGTTTTCAAAAGTCTTGAGCTGTTTGCCGTATTCCGCTGAATGGATTTACAACACGGGAATGAGAATTTCCCCTTCAGAAACACAAAGTATAAGACAACTCACTAGATGTATCGTCATCCTTAGTTTTCTTGCTCGGATGCTCATCTGTAGTTACTGCCGATGCGTCTGGGGGGGTGCCACGTTCCGGATACGATCTTTTGCCTCTATTTTTCTGTCAGGCGATAATTAAGAGCTCGTGTGCGCTGTGATTGCAGGTCAAGGTATAAGTTCTCACAAAACGACTGTCAAAGTTCTTTTTCCTGATGAAGAAGGAACCGGTGAGCCATGTATTAAATACAGGCAGAAGAATCTGATATCAACGTTTCAAATGTTTCCACCTCCTTTCGCTTCCGTTCTTCCTCCTTGCCTTGAAATCAGCATATAATCCATTAGCCGTCAAGGACTCGGACTTCGTACCTTCATTGAGCGCTGGATCCGCTCCAAAAACGAACCGTCATTAGTGAAAACATTCGCAGGTTTCGGTGAGTTTCGCGATGAACTTGGCTTTAAACCTGGGCCTGAGCCTGGTGGAGGGGTAGGCCTAGTATGAGGAGAAGCATCTGGATAAGGGCTCGAGATGTTTGACATTTGACTGTTAAGGAGTGATTAAACGAATAGATTTGGCGTTGTTGCGTTGTCACGATTCGATCCATCATGAGCTAACGTTCTTCCTATATGTAATATCCTTCGAAACCAATGTGGGCCATTCTTTCTCTTTGCTTCTTGAACGATGAGGGTCGCTGTCGTTGGCTCTGGTGTCTCGGGACTTGCGGCGACGTGGTTGCTCAATGAACACAGCGACCACACTATAGACCTATATGAGGCGGATTCTCGTCCTGGTGGCCACGCCCATACTGTCAGATATACCCCGAAGGGAGCGGAAGGGGAAAGCATTGACGTCGACACTGGATTCATTGTGTTCAACCCGAGCACATACCCGAATTTCTTGCGTTTTCTGCGCCTGCAAAACAGTACAGCCGAGCTCATCCTGCCTACTGAGATGACTTTCAGCGTATCCCGAGACGGGGGCGAGTTTGAGTGGGCTGGGAAGAACCTGTTTACAGTTTTTTGCCAGCCGAAGAACCTGGTTGACCCCGCGATGTGGAGGCTTATCTGGGATGTCGCTAGGTTTAATGCGACCGCTGGGAGGATTTTACTGGAGAGACAGGAGAACCTATCTATCGGTGAATACTTGGATCGGGAAGGCTATTCCGCGTCCTTTAGGGATAACTATTTGATTGTGAGCTCTCACGTTCATGTATTATCCCTTGAGAGACTGTTGACACGACTAAAGCCTATGACTGCCGCTATTTGGAGCACACCAGCCGACAAATGTGCCATTGACTTCCCAGCGGTGACCTTGGTGTGTTTACGAGCGCATACTTTATTGCCAACGATTTTGAACGGTATCTATAAAGATTCAATTCATGCACAACCATCATCTTCTCCAAATCACTGGAAAACCCTCCTGGCTCACCATCAAGGGTGGAAGGCAAGTATCTATCTTGAGCTCAATATGTGCAATACTAATAGTCTATTTACAGTAAAACATACGTTAACCAGATTCTCTCGAAGCTCGGCGCATCGCACCTGCATCTTTCCAGCCCCGTCGAGTCTCTTACACGCTTAGACGGGTCTCAGATTTTGCTTCGTACATCCACAGGCGTATCTGAAAAATACGATCATGTCATTTTGGCGTGCCACTCCGACGATGCATTGCGTATCCTCCGTAACGGGGAAGGGATCGAAGGGGGGCGGGGTGTCACTCCTCAAGAAGAGAAGATCTTGGGAAAGTTCCAGTGGAATAAGAACGAGGTAGTGCTGCATTCCGACGTTAGGGTAAGCGTTCTCTTGGCGAAGTTTACCTGAGCTTATTTTGGGATTCTTAGTTGATGCCACAAAGTAGGGCGACATGGTCGTGCTGGAATTACCTTACCACGTCTAGGACAGATAGCGATGGCAAGGAGAGAGCCAATTCGGATGGTATTTCTTTGTATGTTCGATCTATTCCTCTATAAAGCGACATGACTGACGGCCACAATCTCAGGACCTGTACGTACATTTTACCTAATTCATCAATGCCTGTCCAACCGCTATGACTATCAGACGGGATGAATGACCTTCAACACATCCCAGAGTTGACATACGGTCCGGTCTTAGTGACCCTAAACGCGCCCTTCGAGCCATACGACCACCTTGTTGCAGGACGATGGAAATATGATCACCCTGTCTTAGACCACGACGTCAGTGCCTCCCATCCCCTTCTTCCCCACTCTCATTAACAGGGTCCCCCAGGCTGTTGAAGCCCAGCAGCAAATGCCCTCGATCCAAGGGGTAGATGGCGTCTCTTTCGCTGGTGCATACCTGCGATACGGGTTCCACGAAGACGGCTTTACTTCGGGCCTTGTCGCAGTTGCCGCCCTTTCCTCTTCCCATGCTGAACGACGCAAATCTAAGGGAGCGGTGCGTCTGCCATTTGAAATCAAGCGTGCGGCAAAAGATGCACACCGTTCGCTTGGCATCGAGCTTTTAGCGGTCATGTTCGAGTGGATGGAGGCTTCAGGAGTTCGGGCGCTAGTTGGACTGGCCGGGGGTGCTTTTCTGGCTTTTCTAAGGATGTTTTTGGTGTGATGCTTTGGTGCCTCACTTGATCGAACTAGTGAAGCATATTGGTTGTTATCCTAGGCGGTAATTACATTGTTAAATAAAGAGTATATCGTCTAGATCCATGCTGCAAGCAGCTCTATATTGAAACAGAAGTTCTGGAGAACGAGGAATGTGAAGCTGCCCTTAGAAAAGATACTGTAGGGTATATGCCGTAAGTCCCGTCATAGAAACAAACATGATGATGTATTGAGGAATGAGGAAGGCCGGCAGATGCTCGGCATTCCCAGTCCCGCTATACACCTGCGTTAGGTATACCTGCGTTGTCGCGGTTGGTAAACATGAAAAGAAGCTAGAATAGTAATTTTAGCTCGCAATCTCAAAAAGAACGAAATGCGAACTCACATGCATACAAACTGCAGGACCTTATCCTCTTTCGCGATCATACCCACGTGTACCAGCCCCTGTACAATTCCAACGCCCATCACGGGCGCTATCAACATCTTCCCTATTGCGAGCGACGCGATGGCACCTGTGGGTAGCGTGCGCCACTGATTGCGAGGAACATCCAGGCGCGCAAGCGCGGCACCTAGGCAGATGAGGCCAAGAGGGACCGACGCCGCGCCAATGAACGTCGCAGTATCAAGAATGATAGAAAGAGGGGGAAGTCCATCTGGGGCAGGGTGGATATGAGGGTTTGAGAAGCTAGAGGTGGAAGTGGAGGCAGGGAGGGCGACAAAGAGACCTTTGAGAGGAGGGATAAGGGCAATGGGGAAGGAAAGGAGGATACTCAAAGAGGCGGGAGAACAGAGCAAGGAAAATAGATTTCGCAAGAATGGAAGAATACGGCTGAATATGGTCGGGGGAGCAGGAGAAGAAGAATCGTTTGGCGCTGGCTGGTCAAGAGCGGACAGCGATGTGTGAATGGTAGGCAGAAGCTCGTGATCGTCTGTCTTTTTAAGGTGCTTGAGAACGTCACCGCCAATCACGGTGGGTGCGGGAGAGTGTATCGCAGATGGACCGAAGCCAACCTCAGTAGGGGTGGGGCTATAAATGGGGGAACGTATACCATCGGTGGGCGGGGAGGTGATGTCGTCGCCGAATGAGACATGGCGACCACTGGACGCTGCCATTGCAGTGCTGACACCGAATGCATCCGAGTTACTTTCAGGTATGGGCCCGTTAAGCTGATCAGCGCCTCTGGTCGACTTTTCCTCATCCGTACACTCCGGAACTTCGTCCAATTTCTCTTTAGAGGAGGCCGCGGCGCGTCTTCTTGTGAGTCGCAGTATACCATTTGGAATTGCATAAAAAATAGCACGCCGGCGCCTGCGAACCGCTTCCTTCACCTCTTCCGGTTCAACCTCGGGCCCAACAAAATCCATGGCAATCAAGCGATTTCCTCCACCGGGAAAGAGGGTCAACTGACATGGCACCGTCAAATTAAACATTCGGACGGATCATAATAGAAGCTCGCCATGAAGACCAGAATGAATGCGGATATGTAAGCGACAGAAAGGGTCGGGTCGACTGTAGTGTTGAAAGGGGCGGCTCCTGTTACGCTCACGATAACTGATGTTGCTGGAATAAGGAGAGCAGATGTCAGAAAAATATAAACCAATATAGATTCGAACACCCACGAATGTCTCCATAATTTCCCCAACCTCCAGCGACCAGTATACCATAACGAAACCGATGAGGCACCCAGAAGAATTGTTTGACTACCCAAGCCATGAAAAGGCCTATCGCCTCGTAAAGAAGAGCAACCAGTACAAGTGGGCCTATCGAAGACAGTAAATATCAATCGCTCGTTTTTGAATCTTATCGACAGGGGTGCTGGAAATTCCTCTTCACCTAATGCGCTAATATTGTCGGCCGTAAATGCAGGCACAATTTTGGAGAACATAAGACACGGGAGTGTGATATTCAACAAAACTTGGCCCGCCCCCCGGGCGGCCACAGGGGGGAAATTATCTGTTTTCGTCAGAAAGAAGCCGCTTGCGGAGCAAAGCACACTGTTTGATACGGCTTCAGCCGTAGTATTACTTGAGTGAAGAAGATAATCACTCACAGTCGAATCAAAGGTCGACATGAAGCCCAAATAAGCTCCCCAGCGGAGAGCATTTTTCGTTAAAAGGGTATGCTAGTATTGCGATTGTATCAGAGGAGTGAAAAGGCCTAAGCCTTAAAGATACTATGATGTTTTGCTATATTGATACAGAGATGGAGATGGGTCGTGGGGGGGAAGTCGTCGTTGGAAACTCTTTTGGCCGTCCCATGAGATCAGACTGGTGGGCGGGCCGCGGTATGCCGCGGTTGCTGGTTATAAGGCCCGAGATCCGGATATTACACCCACCAGTCTTGTCACGGTCTTAAAAGAGGCAAGACAAATAGAAAATTTGGAGCATTACTTAGTGAGAGGAACAAGGCCTTCGGCCTTGACTCTCAGGTGCGGAGAAGTCGATGTCTTGATTTACGGCAACCTTCGCGATGGCGATCGTGGCACGTGAGGAGGGCCAACGAGACACCTGACCGACACGCTAAGAATGTACGAGCACGGTGAAAGTGAGAGTAGACATAAATGTTTAGTGTACATATTATAAGAACAGAGACAGACGGTTGTGATGAGATAAAAAGGTTATGGATACAAAGCGTTAATTGTTGTGGCGGCGGGAATAGAGGCACCCCCGAGGCACATATCAATTGCAAGCAGCTTGGCATTCTTATTTTTTATCTTGGCCCATAGAACGTGGTGTTGGGCCTAAGGTTCCATGTGAAGAGGTGTCCGATCATGCCGAAGAACATGAGGGTGAGGAGGCCCCCTGCAAGAATCGCACACGCATCAGAAATGCCGACAAAGGGAGAGAGACATGGATGGAAAGACCCACATTCAGCCCAAGCGAGGCCCTGCATCGCTACGATTGTTTTACATTGGCTGAAGAACCGCTCCTCTCCCCATCGCGTTCCCGCAAACGTCGATTGGGGGTCGGCGTTGCCACAGTTGTACGCCCGGTATGGACAGGATTGGAAAATGACACCTGCGCCGACGCCCCAGAAAACAGCGGCAACTAGAACCCAGAACGCCATCACTTAAAGATAATCAATAAAAACGATATTACTGATGCCCGAGGGGATGAACGCACTGCCAATGGTGGTGAAGAAGTGGCCTATGCACATGAGGAAGACCAGGAGGCAGCTGAAGAGGACGACACCGAGAACGTGTTTGTACATCATATTGCCGTAATTAGCATAGCTATTTCCTCCTCGTTGAAGTTGTTGAGACACGATGCCAAGAGCGGAGGCGGCAATGCAGAAGGCGAGGATCCATGCCGTGGCGTAGAGAGCGCGTCTGGGTGAGGCACAGAAATTTCTGCTAGTGACCGAGACTTCTTTCTCCACGTCCTTTTTTTCTATTTCGCATGTTAGACGAAAACGAATGGTGAGTGAATGAATAGACATACGACCCATGGTGATGCAACAGAATATGCGGGTGGGGGGCGGTTACGAAGGCAAAAAACTGGGATCTAGAAGGCAACCTAACCTAACCTTTTATGTATGTTCCACCCGAGGGCCGAGAGCGTCCGACCTATGGCGCGAAAACAAAAATGGCTGAGACATTCGGGAGTCCGAGACAAAGAATGAATGAGACGACTCTACTCTCGTGCTTCTAATCCTCGGCCCGAACCATTTATCTGTGCAGCTCATCGTACAGTTTGACGACTCTTTCAGGCTTGATAAGCCCTTGGCTCCTATCCCCTTGTAGTGCTCTTGATCCTCGTTCAATGTTGTGGCGCACGACGGATCATTTAGAGGATTCGGAATTATTTTTCTGCGATAATCAATCCCGAAAAGTCTAGAATGTAGGCATTTCCAGGCAGAATTTCTCGAAAGGTAAGCATTACGCTCAAAGAGTTCTCGAGAGAAACACGTCATTCAATACTCTATATGCTGTAGAGAAGAACACATAGCTAGTCAATGATCTACGATGTCCGTGATATCATCGATAGGGCACATATATCATCCAACAACGTCAGATCATACAACATAAACGGAAAGCGGCCAAAACCAAGGCGAGCAGTGGAACATCCCAAGCACCGATAACAGTGTCATGTAAGGCCAGCCAGCGTTGACGGAAAGCCTCGAGGAGCTCGATGGCTTGGACGTGGATGTAGGGCTACCGGGGGCGATAGATGTCTGCGTGGCGGTGCCAGCTTTCTGGAAGATATCTGTCTGGGCACCTGTCATTGTCAATCACAAGCAATGTCAGCACGAGGCAATGTCCGGAGTGCTTGTGGGACAGAAACCCACCGTTTGCGAAGCCCAGTTTTGTATTGTACGCTGGCGATCGTGGCTCTCCGGCGAGATCGGTACCACTGACTACAATGTTGTTCCCTTCGGCTTGATTCCAGTATATCATCTGTTTCGCACCAACGAGACATGATGACGGATCGTCCTCGCACCATACCCCGGGAGTACCCGGAGCAACCGTAGCATTGCCTGTGAGGCCCGTCACTCTGCACTTCAGGGGTAACATGTACATGTTGGGCGTTCCGCAGCTAAAAACGAGGCAACAATGAATGGGACTGGAATAGAAACATAATGGGAGCGACCTACCCATTAGGAACCTGAAGTTGGGATGAAAATAGAATGGTTAGCGGTCCAATTTTACCACCGAGGATTGATGGAACAAACCCAGCCCCACTGCATATAGCGTAAAGATCAGCAATATGAAAAGTGCTGCGGTGGTGTCACTTACAGCACAGATGCATCCGCCTGGAGGACAGGCTGGAAGATTTGGTACAGAAAATGTCGCGTTGAGTTCCCACGGCGTACTTCGATCGTTGCGTTAGACCAGAGCGTAACTGCGCACAAAGAATAGAACACACTTGTATACTACAGTGAATACGACCAGG
Source organism: Blastosporella zonata (assembly GCA_018856295.1). Lineage (NCBI taxonomy): Eukaryota > Fungi > Basidiomycota > Agaricomycetes > Agaricales > Lyophyllaceae > Blastosporella > Blastosporella zonata. The sequence goes on along the minus strand of JAFLHD010008894.1, from coordinate 63,465 downwards.
TTTTCTTGCGTCACTTGCGTTATATCTGACTGAATTGAAATGTCAGACATGCTTTTGCGCCCAATGTGCCATCAAGAGGGTACGTACTTGGTATGAAATGGCGAACGCAGATCCGGCAGCCTGACTTTGATTCTGTGTGTGAACTACAAATCGTGCCCGTCAAATCATCGCACTGAGAGCCAGCGTAAATCACGCACTGTTTGGCTCAGTGATGCATTGTGGTATATCTCCAGGAGATGTATCCCCAAGCCCTGGATGATCTTGACCATCGGCGAACGTTCCAATGAATTCCCCATTGAAGGAAAGGCTGGTAAAGGCGCGGTTCATCGCCAGTTCAACCATAAATTCGCCATTGGCGGGTCTGAAAGGAGGCTGTTCAAACAAACAAAAAATTCGAGGATTTGAGTGTACGTACAGTTCGAGAAAATCTCCAGGGGCTGGAGGAAATTGATCGCACTAAGGGGTGGGTAGAGTGTCAGTCAGTTCCGGGGTGCCTATCATGATACCGACAACCACGCACGCCATTGACGTGGTGCATCCACCAGTCGTTGAAGGATAGCTGGGGGCCGTAAGTTCAGATTCGAGGGAAGAGTGAATTATTGAAATACCTGGTACAGTGGATTGACCGCATCGTTCGTTGAGGGATCATCTGTGCCAGACGTTCCGTTGAGGCAATACATTCCTGTAAAGAAGGTCAATAAATCGATCCTTGCTCGACGAATACGCCAACAGGCGGGCCTACCTTTGTGCCATGGTGCGATGTGTGCGTGCGTGCTGCGCAGCAACACGAGGAGGAAGAAGAGCGAAGGTAGAAAGTTCATGTTGGTGGGACGACGTGGGTACACCGATTGAGGCAAGACGAGGCAACTTTTATAGGATAATAGTGGTAAGTGAAAAGGTCATGGTGCGGTGTCAGGCGCTTGGCCCACAGTAAAGTTGGCTGTCTATTCAATGGGAAGGATAAAGACAGCTTTGTAACTTACTAGCGCCGAGCACTGCCACGGCCCCATCGGGCAATTATGGATCCAACCAATAGTGTGTTGTGATCTAATCCCTCGATCAGTTTTCAGGCACAATGGTTCCGCTCAAGGATTCCGCTCAAGGAGTCCGCTCAACTCCTCGCCATTCGATGTATGTACTGTTGGTCTTGCGAGGTTGTGAATTACATGCGAATTTTTGAAGAAATTTTCGGTTTTGGAGCGGTAATCCCGTGTGAAAAGATGATAGGTCATCCAGAGGACCCGCGTTGTGACGCCTTGCGTAGGCAAGGTGGTATGACCATTATGGATGACCACTGGCATTTCAATATCTCAGAAATGCATTTATGTCCGCTCCAGAGAGTACTGGCTGAATTGGGCCCTGTGACGATGCCACAAATGAGCACATGAATTGAGAAGTCCTCAGTGGACTGGTCAGGGTAAACGGATGAGGAACTACAACAACTACAATACATATATAATTGTAAGGGGTAATTTAAGATCTGGGGGATTGGCAGGAAGGCAGTAAGAGGGCAGAAGAGAATGGTCACTCTGAAAGTATAATGATCAGGTCTTGTGAGTGGCGTTTCAACCCGATCCGGAATTCTTACATACATACAGCTCCAAGTCATGTCTTAACAATGTATTGGGCTCACAGTATATTTCCTGAGGTCCTTCTCTTTGCGCTATCCAATTTTGTTTCGGCCGTTCGGATGTTGATTATCGGAGCTTCAGCCAAGCAATCGTAAGAGTCAGCCGAAAGATCGACAAGATCAGGTAGTCTCGAATTGCCTCCATTCTAACAACCATGAAGTATTTCTCGACGAGGGGTAGCGAGGAGAGACTTTCTTTTGAAGAGGTTCTTCACAATCTGCTTGATCTCTTTCTAGTCTGATGTTCTGATCTCCGCAGACCGTCCTGACCGGCCTGGCACCGAACGGCGGCTTATACATCCCAGAACATATCCCAACCCTCCCTCAAAACTGGAAATCTGACTGGAAAGATTACTCTTTTGTCGATCTATCGGTCGCAGTTCTATCCCTCTACATCTCCAAGGACGAGATCTCTCAAGTCGAACTCCGGCAACTTGTTGAGAAGTCCTACAAAACCTTCCGGCATCCCGATGTCACTCCTCTGAAGAAGCTGGACGATAAAACTTTCGTTTTGGAGCTGTTCCACGGGCCTACTTTTGCATTCAAGGATGTAGCCCTACAGCTAGTCGGAAATCTCTTCGAATTCTTCCTTCTTCGTCGTAATGCAAACAAGGCTGATGGTGCAGAGCCCGAGAAGTTGACCGTAGTTGGTGCAACCAGCGGAGATACAGGAAGGTACGTTGTATATCCTTCTAAGCACACGTTACTCTAATTCCTTCGTAGTGCAGCTATATACGGTCTCCGTAATAAGGCCAACGTGTCGATCTTCATTCTCCATCCCAAAGGTCGTGTATCTCCTATTCAAGAGGCGCAGATGACTACTGTTACCGACGCAAACGTCCACAATGTTGCCGTGAAGGGCACGTTTGATGACTGCCAAGTCCGTACAATCTCAAAGATTGATATACTGCAACCCTGACGCACGTTCAGGACATTCTCAAATCGCTCTTTGCTGATCGGGAGTTCAACTCCACTCACCGCCTCGCTGCCGTCAACTCGATCAACTGGGCACGCATCGTCGCACAGACAGTCTACTACTTCCTCTCCTACTTCCAACTCCAGTCACAGCTCCCAGCAGGCACTGACATCAACGACATCGCGATCGAGTACGTTGTGCCCACAGGAAACTTTGGCGACATCTTGGCTGGCTACTATGCCAAGCGGATGGGGCTCCCCATATCCAAGTTGGTCGTCGCAACTAACGAGAACGACATCCTCGCGCGGTTCTGGAAGAGCGGCAACTACGAGAAGGTCGATTCGACCGTGACAGGCGACGACGGCTCGTCCGGCGCCACAGCGCCCGCAGATGGATCATCTGATGGAAAGCAGGGAACTGCAACTTCTGGAGTTAAGGAGACACTCAGCCCCGCGATGGACGTGTTGGTCTCGAGCAACTTCGAGCGCCTACTCTGGTATCTCGCATTCGAGAACGCGCAAGGAAACCAAGCAGAGAAGGAGGTCGAGGCTGGTAAGCTGCTAAGCGGCTGGATGTCCTCAATGAAGGCGGACGGTCGCGTTGAGCTTCCCACCAATGTCCTGCACTCAGCCAGGAAGGACTTCTCTGCGGAGAGGATATCCGACGAAGAGGTACTGCACACATCGCTGTCCAATCATTCCAGCGCTGACACTTTGACCGTAGATCCTCGCTACAATCCAATCGTTCTTCAATGGACCTGCCTCATACATTGCTGACCCCCATACCGCCGTCGGCCTCGCTACTGCCGGCGTTGTCGCGAAACAGAAGTAAGTTGAGCTTGCTTTGGTGTTTTACCTATTCCTTATTCCGTATTAGCGCTGCCAACGTCCGTCAAATCGTGCTTTCCACTGCGCACCCCGCGAAGTTCTCGGAGGCCGTCTCCCGCGCACTTGAGGGCTCATCACGATTCAACTTCGACCGTGATGTTCTACCTGAAGAGTTCCGCGGGTTGCTTGAGAAGGAGAAACGTGTCATTGATGTCGAGCGTCCTGATGTCGATCTTGTCAAGGGAGTCATTGAGAGGGTGGTTGGCCACCAGGCAGGAAAGATCCCGGGCTCTGGGAGTGTTTGATTGGACGAACGGAGGAAGATCAAACCATATTAAAAGTTGTACCACAATTGGAATAGAAGGATTTTGAATGGAACAAAACAAAAGTGGGACAAAGATTGCGAGCACAAAGGGAAGAAAGAAGGATGTTTTGAGACAGTGAAACAAAAGTTCGGGTACGGGGAATCGAACCCCGAGCTGCCGCGCGCTGGAATGAGAGGCGGCAATGTTAGCCGTTACACCATACCCGAATTGGTAGTTTTTGCCTTATAGCATTATATATGTATAATATATTATGAAAGTCTCAATATCCATTTGGGGAAATCATCTCTATCCGAACCAGCCTTCGTCACCGACCATGCTCGATCCTGCAGGCTTAGCTACTGCGTGGTAGACGTCTGTCCTCTTCCATTCTAGTTTGGTCGCCATACAACCTTTGCTACATGTATCTGGTGGCTCGGCCTCCAGGCGACTCTTTGGACGCAGAACTCATTGACCTCGTAGGCGTCATTCAGTATGCGATTTATTGGATTTGGGTACACTTCAGTAAGTGATGATTATGTCCTTAGACCTGTCCTTCTCACTGAAAAACGAAAGGTGACTTCATAATGCCTCACTTACGGGATTTTTGGGAGTGGTTGACTTGGCAGAATTTCCGTGCGTCTCATTGCCCTGAAAATTTATCCAGCTTTTCATATTAACCACGAGCGTTTCAGTTCAAGGCCTGCGTCTTATATTTGAGCATCCTTCAGAATGGCCAGCTCACGCGTTTCATGCCGCGCAATGGCTTTGTACGTCAACATCTAATATTCGCAAGATATATTGCATTTCTAACCCGTTTAATTCTAGTCGTGACCCATACCCATGTTGTCAGCATTGTATCACTATCCATATTTTTTGGACCCATTGGCGTGCTCATTCCACTTCTCCTTTTGCACGAGCTCATCGTTTCCCTCCTCTATAACTTGAGCTTCATTTTTCACGGACTTCTGGAAGGTGATATCCGTTTTACTTGCCTGCCGCTATCATTTTCTCACTCGCTATCAAGGCCCCGCCGACGATCGCTACCTCTATTTTCATTCTCTCTTCGACGATCTCAAGGGGTCTATCTTCTCTTCCGTCGATCGATTAGGAGCAAAGTACAATAACCTGACGACAGAATATTGGCCACTGGTGATATTTCGACTTCTTTGCCTTGGTCTTGGAGGACTAGCGCTTTATCGAATCACCAGCGAAAATCAAAGACAGAGTCTGCCAACGGCGTTCTAGATATAATCGCCTGTTTGATCATTCACCTTCGAAATACGGAGTGCGCCGCAATATACAATATTTTTTCCTTTCTATGAGCCAGACCGCTCTCTGGGGTGGAATTTCGAGGTGAGGGACGGGGTGATCTATTAGAGCTTGTACAGTACGGTGACGGACGTAGTATTGCGGAGGGTCAAACCCCCCGCATTTTGCTCAGCACGACTCGTAAACAAGGATTCGTTATACTTCATCCACTGATATACCTGCCTGTTGAAAAACGAATATATCCATTCGCGTGGAGAATTCCACAAGATTCTCGTGCGGGAGTATGTCATCGACACGGACATCCCGACTCCCATGTTCTCGAAGGAGGAGGAACATGCGGCATACAAGGACACTCGAACATGTCATATAAATTCTGGTGGGATGCTTCAAATCCAGAGGTGTAGTACGCACATAAGCAATATATTATAGATGTCGAAAGAGCTGTAGTCCTTGGAGATCAATACTGCCGGTAGTAGAATATCCCTTATCATGCGCAAAAGTTGAAAGTGCAAGATATAAATATCATCTAAGTGGATGAGTCTTATGAAGCTTGCTTTGGATACTCCTCGACCTGTGTGTGTCCAATGAGGAGAGTTATATGTAGGTGGAAAGTCTTGAGACTTAAAAGTCCTTGTATGCTCGGATGGCTGTCGGGCCTGGAGAGGAAAGACGCTCACGTACTAAGTAAAACACAACCATCATTGAAGAATGAAACAAAAGGTGAAATGACACTCTTAGTACAGGCTGAGCTATATCACTCAGGACGATGTGGCAGATATTAGGAAAGCTGAGAGCAAACGATATGGGAATTGTGTGGTCAGCGTTGTACAAGAGAGATCGCACTGCTAAGATAGTAATACTCACCTTGTACTTGCCACGTCCTGTGGCTCAGAACTATGAGCATAGCTGACCATGTACATGTACAGAATACACAAAGAAAGATAGTCATGGCGCGACTTCGGCAAATTGCCTACGTTCTCAATGCGAATATTGCTGTAATTTTTATGGCGCAGAATTTAGCCTTGGCTACCTTCGATTATCATCGCTAACGGATAGAACAGAGGGCGCCAAAATCTTCGCACCGTCGAGTACAGTAGTTTCAATCATCATGTATGGGCGAGAAGGAGTTGTCTATATCTCGCCAAGATTATGATTTCCAGTTCCTAGCTTGCTCTAACCTAACCCAAGTTTAAAGCTACTCACAGGGCCTTAGGCAATAGCTTCGGGTTTGCCGGTAGTACATAGAGAGGGGATGGAGCGTCTGTTGCATCCCCGTTGCAATACAACGGAATTCGGGAATGACAGCATTCATACCCCGTGTGAAGAGCTCAACCAAACCTGGCAACTGTCGAGTCACTTCTTCAAGCACAAAACCTCTGTCTTATTAGTACCTCGTCACTAACCTCGCTGGAGCACTTCGACTCGACCATGTCGACGTACGATATATTTGAAATTCTGCCTCCGACCCAAGAGGATCATGCCATTGCATGTCTGCTTGGACTTAAAACAGAAGCACACGCTTTTGGATCGACATACGAACGGGAGTCGAAATTCACGAAGGATTAATGGCGCTCGCGCCTAGATATGTCAGGAAGAGTGACATTCCTTCCACGCTCGTTATCAGTTGCGTAGGGAGTTTTGAATCCTGAGATACTGAGGGCGGTGAATGACCTCCCTCCCAACCACATTTTTACCGATGACGAAGCGCCATAGATTTTGGTGGAACCGACGCCAGGGACTGGGGAAACTCCTGATCGATGCGGTCAAGGAGAAAGTTAGGGTCGACCTGAAGGAGACAAAGAAGAAAATTCTTCTCCTCCAAGTACACGATAATAACTCGAAGTCCAAAGCCCTCTACGAAGCCACTGGCTTCCAGAATAGAGGATTCAGGAGAGATATGGATGAGTTTACAAGAACAACTTATCTGATCGGTGGCGGGACGGTGGTAAGTAGTTCATAAACATGAGGAAAGTTTACATGGTCTTATTACTTATCAGATACTTCTGTGGCAGGTGAGCTTGATGTGGGTTGAATTCAGGGACTCGAATGTCATAGGGTCGTGTTCTAGAGAACATGTCTCTACGAGGACAAGAAAACCCGGCCAACCATGTGTCACCGGCGCCAATTGCCCATTATACGGCGGCCGTCAAGGGCAACACCAAGCTCTTTGGGAATGTGGTTAAATATTCCGTGTTCTCCGCATCATCAAGTTTTTCTGACTCAACGACATCCACTAAGAATCCAACGGTAGAATATCGGAGCTTCACCGGGACTCGCTACATACGAACATATTTTCGATATATTCGCCTCCGCACCTGGACATCAACGTAACGTATTTGAAGCTCATAGGAACCTTACTTGAGCTATAACTTGGACATGAATCAGTCGATTCAGTAGAGGTATCGATACCCTTTCCGTCTTTCCATCGCTTGCTCGAATGTAAGGCCTTCTAAACGAGCCGCCTCTTCAACTCTCGTCCGATCAGCATCTTTGAGGGCGGCGTTCTCATCGACATCCAGCTGCTTGTTTTTGCGAATAAGCATCTGTCTTATGACTAGATTGTAACAGGAGTTAGATTTTGTGAGCCTTATTTTGCAAGATGGCGCGTTAGCGTACCTAATGCAAGGAGAGTGCTGAATACGAGGGCAGCAAGAGATATAGCCATTGATTGATGGTATTCAGGGCCCCACGCTGCTTTCCATGTATATGATCCAATCCTGCACATTAGAGGATTAATAATTCAGCAAAGAGCTGTTTGAGCTGTGGCGCACAAGTTCCCCAAGTTTCCGATACCATTGATTATTCCCATTGCCGCAGCGCGCTTTCTGTGACGAGATTCAGACCAATTTTAATAGCGTAGCATATGTTTTCATACGCTGGTGGCCGTGCTATTGCATTTGATACCCAGACGAGGTTCATTGCGAAACCTTATTGCGGTGCCAGATGATTAAGTCCCTTCTGTAGATCACACATAAACTCACCAGCATATCCACAGGCCATGAGGATCATTGCGATGTATCGTCCAGCTATATTCATCGTCGATAATCCAATGATGAAGCCGAGGATGACTCCCCACCACCATCCAGCGATGTGGTAAAACCTTTCACCAGTTTTGTCCGCATGCCATGCGCTCAGACAACAAACAATACTCGCGATTATCCATGGCGGCCTACAATGGGCTTGTAAGTATAAATGATCCCATGCTACTCCAATAGCGACTGACGCAGCGAGTAGTAAGCTGATTGTCGTGGAGAATCCGAGTGTCTGGGTCAAGCTTAAACATAATGTCAGATAGAGACAATTATCAAAGGTCAGCCCACACGAACGTCGGGAAGAAGTTCACAAAACTGAGGCCTAAAAGCTGTGCAACTGTTTGGAGGGCGAAAATCAGAACAAGGGGGTCGCTGATGGCCAACTTAAACCCCTTCATTGGACTGCATAGAGATAATTCAACAAGACTCGGTCGGGCAGGCATAAATAGAGCATACGAATCATTCGTGTTGTCCTGGTCAGCTTCAACAATTGTGATGGAACCCTGGAAGGGTTATGAGGACACGGAAGGGAAGCTGAAAATGGGCTTTACTTCGATAAAAAATAACCTTTAGGCCTTTGTGAGGGAGGTTGTTTGTTTTAAAAATGCAACCACCTACCATCTCCACGCTCGAATGCCGCGTTTTCCCTCCATTCCCGACAGGATTCCGGCAGCTATCAACTAAGAGAGTAGAGAATTTCATAGGAGATTTCAAGGAGCTGCGAGATACAACTTACGGCACCGAATGCGTTTGAAATAAGTAGCCCACCATAAAGGATAGCGGACCTAAACGCTAACTCCTAGAATGGTTTGAATTCAAATCTGTCTTACTAAATGAAAACAAAAATATTACCTTTTTTGTGTACCACCGTGATAAAAGATATACAGTACCCGGGTAAAACGCAGCTTCAGGCAAGCCAATGAACACGCGGCATGCCAAAATTCCAGCCAAGTTTTTTGTCACCTATGGCTATCGTGAGCTTTGTGAACGGCTGAGATGGATGGGGAACAAACTCCAGTGAGCGCACTAGTGAGACCCCAAAGAACAACGCAACTGCCGATGTATAAAGAAGGCCTATGACACATTTAGAACAAGATATCTGGATTGGAGGGAGAAGAAACTGTGCCGTGGAAGATAATTAAGAAGCTACAAGAATCGCGTCAGCCTCGACGAAGATGAGCCAGTCAAAAGTAGTGGCACACCATATTCGATGGTATTTGAGCTGGGCAATACGAAGCGTAGAGTATAGCTATTAGTGTTGCGTATTGGATATCTGGATATACATCAGTGAAGCAAATGGACATTGCTTGAGAACGTTATGACCTGAGAGGCTTAGATCCTGCTGCATGCCCTGTAACCTAGCCGTCGTGATCCCATTTCGCTAGCTTAGATTCAGTATAAGCGAATAGGGAACAGAGGATACCTCTCACATCAATATAGTTCATGATATATATGACAACGACGGTTGGCAGCAATCTTGAATCGAGCTTCCGAACGAGTTTGCGTTCTGCCACCAGTCTTTCTGGAGTTCCTGGTTTAGGAAGGCCAAGAGTATCGAGCCCATTGTTATTGTTGGGCCTATCCTCCTCAACGGATATGCTTTCTTTTTCGCGGTCCATCGTAGGGCGCATATGTGGGGTAGTCGTTGGAGGTGTATTGATCACCGTCTTGTTATAGTCCTCAGAAGCAAGCTCTAACCCTCTTTAGCATAGTAGTGTGGAGTGCGCCATGTGGCAGAAGTCCTCAAGCTTGAACATTCAAACGTAATCATGCTCTATCCTGGGATGGATTGACCTCCAAAGAGAACAATTGTTCTCCCGGGTTGTTTGGTGTTCGTCATGGGGCATGGTTAGCGAGTTTTTGGCGGGAAATTCCTGAGCATCGTGAATACCCAGTGGCCCGCACTCGACGGCAATCATACCAGTATAGACCACATGGACAACATTTTCCCCTTGAGGATGAAACTTCTAACGGTCATATGACCTCACTGGACAGTGTGCAGACAACAGAGGCGGAACTTTGTCAATTCGGAATCAGCCAGAAGAAGCCCTCAAATGTATAGTTCGTCCAATCCTCAGGCTTCAAGCCTGGTGGAGACGCCTATCAGCTAACAGGTATAATTGGCTTACAGGTGGGCGAGAATATTAACACCGTTCGAGATTAACAACTGTCTGATACAGGTCGGTAATTTTACACGCTTCAGGTGCCAGTGCAGGGTGCTGTGGGGAGCGGGGCATCCACTGCATCCCAAGGGCTACAAAAAGTCAGCTCAAAAGAAAACACAAGCCAAAGGCTCGAACGACTCACTCCGGATATTCGCAGCCGTTGATAGCGCTATTTGACAGAATAAGGAGAGTCGATGAACAGCAAAGACCATAAAAACGTACACGTAGGCTAGGGCAGTGTCTGTATTGTTGGTCCATCCATCTCCAGCGGCCGCAGTTGGTGCAGCCGTGAATGTGGGTCCGGGAAGGGTTTTTAATGTTCCCGTAGGCGTATAGGTCGGCAGCAAAGCTATCTGCGTTCCAGAGAATGAAGGTAAAATAGTTGTGGGAGGGAAAGCATGAAGCGAAGTCTGTATGGGATCAATTACCCCGGGTCCCTTTCATGTAATTCAGCGACGAGCGCTTAGAGAAATTGTGAGGAATGTACCTCTCCAGTGGCCGACGGTGCATATGTCCCGTCGAAGATCTGGGAAGACTGCAAGACCGCTGCACAATGTCCGGTGGCCTCTCTGGGGTCTGAAGAAACGACGGTTAAAAGGGGAAAGAGATTCATGTGCTACATCTACCTTTCGGAACCCACCCCATTTGCAGTCCTAACTGGTAATGCCAAAGCGGATTGGAAGACGTCCCAAGAACGGTCGAGTTCCCTATCTTCCAAGTCCAAAAGAAGAAATTCTGGAGCGCGTCCATCGATGCCAATGTAATTTGTTTAAGCGAGGCGATGAGCGTCGCGTTATACGACTGATGAAACAATTCTCTAAGTGCCCTTACGGTAACGACAACAGGTCAAAGTACTCACATTCCAATCATCCCAGATTTGACAGTCGGGCGATTCAGAATTGCCGATCCCGTTCAACCTGGAGGGCACGGGGCGAGAAAAGGAAGGTCCCAGTGTCAGTTGGCAGAAGTGCGTAAGAGGACGATAACAGACCAGAGGCCACAGCTATTGATGGCAGCAGAGAATTCGCCCCCTAGTGTCACGCCGAATGCCTTCTGGGATTGATTAGTGGCGATAGCCCAAGCGCTGTGGCATGCATCCAAATCAGAAACAAACTCGATACAAAATTACCGGGAATACATACCAGGGTTTGGCAGCCATAACGTCAGGGCTAATGAGATCGAATCAATACAACATTAGGGGTAGAGGGTGAACCAGTTTCTTACGGGCTCGGGTCGTTCATAAACGCCAAATACTGAAATAGTCAGTGTCAGCTTCCCCTACATCTGTTTCGACGAGGATTACATACTGGATGTTGATCTAGAACCAGGCGGTCGGCGCCTGCCAGGAAACTATAGGGATTGCATCAGGAGATTAGTGCGGACGTAAATTAAAATCCTAACCCCTCCCAAATAGCCGGCTGGCAGTGAGGCGCGATTAGAAGGCCGATCTCGATAGTAAGGCCCAACGGTACGCACCCCTTGGAACCCCTCGTGAATCGCAATATACGGGCCTGCTCCGGCGCCAGTGCCGCTGTTGCGGTTGAGTAAAACCCGGCTGCAGTTTTTAAAGTTGTACATACGTCGACGCTCTGAGGGTTTCATACGCAGCGTAATAGAAACTCTGCGTTGGGACTTGGCCAATCGTCCCCCACAGGATTTCGTTCACCAAACCCACACTTTTTGAATGCCGTCAGTATTGACAGGCCGGGGAATTGTACGACACTCACACCGGGATGACATCTCGATACTGTTCTTGACTGACAAACTCTGTGATTATTCGGAGGTACGTGAGAGTGCGCTGTGCGTTTGCGATGCCCATAACCCCATGCATGCTACGCAGAGAGCAGTTAGATTCCGATGAGGTTCAGACACGAGGTCGACATACAAGTTGACGCTGCCACCTGGCGATCAAAAAGGCATCAGAGCACAAAAAAAAAGAGAATACAAGGTCAGCCTACCTTTTCCAGAGTGGTTCTATTCAATGACATGATCAAACTGCCTTCAAGGATGATCAGATTTACGTACCCATCCGTTTTGACTTCCGGGTAAGGAGTGAAGATCGAGGTATATACGAAGACCGTATTTGCGTGCCCATTGTATTCTAGAAATAACATTAGCGTATTATTTTAGAGAGAACAGCTGCGGAAACTCACGCCTTCAAAAAATATTTCCACGATGTCCCGACCAAGAATGGCTCATCGTTGATGGTTTCAATTGCCCAAAAACCGAGGGGAATGCGAACCCAGTTCAGTCCAGCGCCTGAATGAGAAGTGAGAACCCGTAAAATACAAAAGAGGAAGCATAGACAGACCAGCGATATCGGCAAAGTCATTCTCAGTCTAAAGGCAAAATGAGCCCATGTGATCAGTCCCATTGCAACCACGAGGGACATACGATAAATGTGGCATAGTGCTCCTCCATTTCATTCGCTAGATTGCTACCCATGGCAATGGACAATGTCCATTCATCCTTAACGGCGACAATAGTCGAATTGATGTATTTCTCGTAGAGAGACGGACAAATGAATGGCTCTGTAACTGTCAATACACATCATGACCTCATACGTCAGTAAATTGACGCGTGGTGAAAGCAGGGTTTTTACCTAGCCAACCACTGAAGCAATGTGAGGTCAGGTGGTAGAAAAGGAAGATGTTAACGCATACCCCAGATTGACACCACGGACGATATCCTCACCCCAAACCCACGGGTCACCTGCTCCTACACGTTTACTCCAATCTTGCGCCTTTCCACCTGGCCCAAAAGGTGAGGTAGGATCGTAGGCCCAATCACCATTGAAGTCATTGGTGTACGTAAAAGATGTTCCATCTTCCATGGTTATTGTACTCCCCGTTGTCCCAGTAGAGGCAGGTTGTGTTGTTGTCGGCGACGCTCCTGCTGGGCTCGCGGTTTGCTGTTTGCTTGTTATAGCGACAGAGACTACTATCACAACCGCGATAATTGCGAGCCCGGCCAACGAACACACGAGAATTTGGAACTTTGGAGATTTGCGATGCTTGGGGGTGGTGAGCTCATCTGACGAAAACGGCGGCGTCTCCTGATACAGCGATTTAGCATTTTTGGTGGATTTAACTTTACACTCACCATTTGTCGTTAGTTTTGGTCAAGCTACTACAACGGGGAACTGAGGCCGACGCCGTAGCGCTCGCCGACTGATAAGTGGGTTCATAAGAATGATTCGTATGACAAAGGAAAAGAAAAATGTTTAGGTCAACCATAGCTCCGGTTATCGGGAATCGCAGAAGATATGAATCTGTTGGATGACCAGAGAAAGCCAGATAGGAACCAGACAGTAAGTTGAACCCGTCGAGGGTTGTGGACTTCCTAAAAGTCGAGTCTCACACGCCTATATGGTTCAACGTGACCGCGTTCCGTTGGCGTTCCGCTTCAGCATTGAATGAGGTTTGAATGAGGTTGAACTTGAATTCATGCGACGTTATCACCAATTCAAATGGTCATTTATTCGTTAACCAAAGGCACCCATAAATCAGTGGGCTACGGTAGTATGGGGTGACGCGATAAGGCGGCGGTTCTCCGAGCGTTCATACACTTATCAATATTTACAAAAAGGTCTAGGAACTTAGCGTCTTCTAAGAATGAACAGTTTACAACTACCGATATCTACATACGCGGGGTAGCTTCATGCAACTTAAAGCGAGACATAGAAAGAGACCCTAAATCGTTTTGATATGGTTATGATCATATTGGTATGCCCATCCATATATAGTACAGGAAAGAATCTAACAATTAGCTGAACCTATTGAATATGCCCTCTCCGCAGTGCAAATCTCCTCATGGCGGTCGACAGCCCCGTAGATTGCCCAAGTTGAATCTTGCAGATAAATGAGGCCTTTCTGTTGCAATCACTCACCACGCGGAAGGGATATCGTCTGACTCGTTCCAATCCCATGTGCGCATGTGCAACCACGAACCGTCGTCGCCGAGTATAATGAACTAGCATAACCATGGATACTGAACACTATTCTCCCTATGCCATTGAGTCTGTGCCACAACTACACTGCGAAAGCAATCTTCTCATGATATACGAGCAAGACCGTTGGGGGAGGAGCTCCTCCAAATCTGGGGTACGAACCGTAGTGCATGTATCTCGTATGTAGAATTATCACGAAAAGAGACGCGGCAGTTCGCGAACCCATACGAAGATCCTAATTGCCGAAGTACACCGACTCTCGGCCGTGTCAATAACATGCTTAGAATCTAAGGACATAATGCCGAGCGCTCGAGGGGGTGTGGGTGCGGTAGTGGGGGCTGATTGCCTCGCGCCGGTCCGAGCAGCGTCGCGAAACCTTGCCACCTCCTTGATGATAGCAATGACCCGAAAGACCAAAAGTAATATACTACTGGTGGGGAAGCCATCGCTCCGGCTTACGGTCAAGAAGGACGGGAAGACGTGTCAGATCATGGGGGAAGTCGAGCAATCGAGACATATGAACCGAAAATGATAAACATGATCACAAGAGATGGCCGATATCTTGACAGATGGAGGAAGCAAGCAGATGGCCTGACCTATAGATGAGGCAAAAATAGTAGGGGTGTTACAAATTATACAGAGAATATACCATACAGTTGGGGTTTCCGTTACACAGCCTCGCGATCCATTCGTCTCCTTTTCCTCTCTTGCTCCTCGACGATCAACCTCTCGGCAGCAGACATAGAGGCTGGACGTTTCTTCTCGTTCTTCTCCGTGTCGTTGCCGCTCGAGGACACCGCGGTCTTGAAGACGTTCGGTCGCTTGAGAGGGTTTGCCTTCAAGGGATTCGCCGTGACCTTCAAGGGATTCTTAAAACCAAGCGATGGTGTTGGCGCAGCGGCTGGAGCAATGGGCTTCACTGCAGAAAACGAAAGGACAACCTTCTCAACACCTTCTTCTCGCTTGAGGCCCTCCTCAACGGCATGTGCGTCCTGCGTTTCCGGAGACTCCTCGACTTCTGCTGCGGCACGTTCAATCTGCTCCGCAATGAGCACGCGTTCACGCTGCTCGTCCGACATCGTCGCCCGATCTTTTTTCATGGAAGCTTCCTATTGAAGGGTGAGTGAGCATATGTCAAAAAAAAAATGGGGTGGACCTCACGTACCTGTTTAGCCAAAGCCTTTGGGCTGCTATCGATCCATGCAATAAACCATCCCTTCTCAGTCTCATCCACTCGAGCAATACCCGAGCGACCCAAATGTTTACAGAATTCGGTAAGCGTCACCCAACGGGTGGCATTCATGTGTAAATGACTCTTGTCCGCAATGTACTCTTGATAAACCTGATTCGCTCGTACGCGCTTCGTCCCAAATCTGTGTATGAAAAATGAGTTCTTCCTGTCTGTAAGTCGATGCAGTCAAAACAAAAAAAGACGTACCTCCGAGAAAGGAGAGACACGAATTCTGACTGGAATGTCGATGAGAAGTCCGATATATGTTTCCCAGCGTGCTCCCCGACTACAAGCATTTGGCGTAAATGGGCTTCGGAAGCCGTATGACACTTGAAGCCATTCTCATCTCGACATTGTTTCTCGCAAACCTGACAGTACCATCTCAGGCGCTGCAAGCCTTTCGACTTCATCTTGTTCGCAAGATACTTTGGGGTTCCGACTAGAACATGACACAAGATGTCAGAAACGAATTAGATAGGACATAGATTAATAAATCATACCTTCTGCTCGCGGCATAGTGAAATATGTTGTAAAATAATACTTAAGTTAGGTCTTGACGTCGAGCTCGACGATGAGGGACTATGACAAAGGGGGACAAACGTGTGGCTGTGTTAGCTGTGCCAGATCAAGATGGCTCTGTTTGAATTGAAAGGCACCGCTTATTTAGTTTTGTCAGATGACACATTTTTCTTTCCCCAATTGGCGATTTCTGTCACTTGTCATCGATCCATCCTAGAGGGCTTGAGCTCTCTTGATTCATGCGAGACTGCAATTTGGCTGCAGTTCGCGACTTTACTCGGCAATCCAGTGAGCACGGACATCAAAGTAGCATCCGAACGCTTCGTGACAGATTTTCTGGACTGGCATGAGAAGAATGCACCCTTTTTTTTTCGAAGATCAGTTTTGCCTGCCTTTACGGGTTTGTGGCTGAGATGGAAGTCCAAACAGTCCAAACCTGGCGCAATAGGAGTGATGACAGCGCTCACAACAATGATCAGAATGCACGAGCGGTGATACAGATTCAAAAGACAACGACTAGGAGGGCTGGACGCTGGCAGCCGCCGGCACCAGACAAATGAACGGTATCAAACCGCGGTTTGACAGTACATTTACATAAATGATTATAGTGTAACAGTACAACAGATTAAGAGGACTTCGCCTTCAGTTTCTTCTGGTGTTTACGGATATATTTGCGGGCACTGGGAACGCCAAACTTTCAACGGTAGTGGCACCATTAGTGAGAGAATAGCGCATGAGTGTCAGACAACCCACTTGTATGGCGGGGTAGGTTATGAGAAGAGTGGCGCCGATCGACCAACCCCATCTCACAGAGGGTGGGAATGGTTCAGTAAACTGACCTTGACTCCATTTTTTGATAACGAGAAGCTCGGTTAGAGTTGTCGCAAGGAGAAGCCACACATGTTGTCCCATTCTCACCGCCCGTCTACACGCAATCTTTAGCGGGCCGACCTCTACGGAAGATAGGGGTAGCCTGACCTTGGATCGTTTATATACTGGTAAAGTTCCCGGACTGCCGGCAATGCACACAGGAAAACACCCGCAAGACGTAAGATGATTATGGGGTGGTCAGGCTCCATCCACAAAAGGGTCTGCAGTGGCAGCAGGTCAGATGGACAACGGCTAATAGCTATTAATTGCAGGATGTACCTTGAGATAGAAGGGATTGAGCTCCGCAGCTAAAAATACGGCCAGCAGAAGAACAACAACAATGTAATGGGTCAACGACGAGGCAGTTCCCCATTTGAAAGCCGTAAAATCGTGAGGAGAGAATTGGCTGAGAACACGTTTCGCCTTGGAGCGAAGCCCGCGGGTTTGTCGTAACCCACGCCACTCGTATGGCTTGAGAAAATATTAAGCCTTGCTAGGAAGCGAACGGAGGTAAGCTAACCTTGACTTCGAAGTACTGACACACTTTCATGCCTGTGGAGTAGTGGCACATCTGTGCAAATCCGCCACGGAAAATCCGTCAAGAACTCACCTAGATAAGTACCAATCCAATTGCACACAAGGACATCCAGAATCCACTAGGTTAAAAACGATAAGGCATAGTCTTGATGGCCGGATTTGTGGCCACGTACATGATCCCACCAGCACTGGACGTATCGTTTTAGAAGCTATGATCTCAAGTGAGGTTCGGGCGACTTACCTCGGCAAAATTGGCCAATTGATGATGTAAGCTGTACTCAGCTAATTCGAAGGCAATGCTCAAAATCTAGGTCACACATGTCACCATCAGCTGACGACGTAAATGATGTACTCACCCAGCAGAACCAGTAATCTCGTAGTATCATAGCCTTACCAAACCACCCCAACGTATGAGCCACACAGAATATGTCAAGTGCGTTCTAAATTTACGAAATAGGTGAGAAGAGTCACAGGTTGGCAACAGATTTGACGAACCCATATATTTTTGGTTGTCAGGGCGCAGTCCTCCGCATAGCTCTTTTCTGGTAATGCAACACCCAATTTCGGGTCAATGTAGGTCATCATGACACGCGCTGTACCGAGGTCCTGAAACAGGAGGAACACTAGTCCCAGCTCGTACAGCAGGTTAATGCCTAACACGATTCTCCAGAACGCAGGATGGGGCCGAATGAACGGTCCATCACGAAACTGAAGCATCGAAAAGGTCAAGAAGGATGCGATAGCAGCGTATATGCCACTGCATTTGAGATGGATAGGGTTAACGCGACATGCTGAAGCGAATTAGATTACTCACACTCGTCGTTTGTCGCGCCCCTCTTCCAAGACATCCTGTGTCGTCGCGACATACGCGAGAAGAATCAGCCCACAGGCAAGAACGGAGAGCGTGATTGGTTTATAGAGAAATCTGGTAAAAATACAAAGGTCGTAAGCATTCAAACTTACACAGAGAAAGAGTAACGTACTCGACACTGGTATCGTGCCTCTCCTGGAACGGTGTAATCCGAGTGTATGGTTCGGCTCGGTCCGCCTTTCGTGGGCTTTAACGGATAGAAATGTCACATGGAATAACGCCACATACATCGTACCCTGTGAAGACTATCAGCAATAGTTGATAGCAAGTTCCTGGCTAATTCTGCTCACATCGCACTGGCACTCCATCCAGGCCCGGCATAGGTTCTGGTTCTGCGTCCGCTACAGGCGACAACACGACATCAGAATCCTCGGCTAGAGACGTGACTGACAGGTCAGGATTTGCTTCTATAGCAGCCATGATAACCGGAGGACTGCGATAAGAAATGATTTTTTCAGTTGAACAACGAAGCAATGCTATGTGCGAAGTTTGCCCGCTGACATTTGGCACGACGTATTCAAGCAACGCCACTAAATGCTTCTTGTGATGTACTAGAACTGCCTGGATGAGTAAGAACGGGTGAATTATAGCACATATGGATATGTAACGAACCGTTGTACGACTGCTTGATGGAAAATCCGTTAAACCAGACAGAGACTAGGAACAAGACAACGATACAGTCGCGTCGGTTTAATATGTTCATGTTTGTGTTTAGTCTTCGGCAAATAGCGACCCGCAGCCAGGTGACTTCTTCCACGTTCGTTCTCCTCAGTTCTGACCGTTGGCGGACAAGTTGACGCACATGCCATTGGACTACACCTCAAGCCGTCAATCCGCATCGTTGAGATACTACCTGGGTCCAAAATTTTGCTCTCTCTTTCTCTCTCATCTGCCTGCGACACGAAATGCCGACAGAGGTGCATTTAACGTTATAACACAGGGAAGCTTTGAAAGTTTCCATCACGGAATCTGGACCCTAAAAGCCGAATGAATATGGGACTTTCAAGGAACGTGAACGGGTGTGGTCCGATACCGATTGACGTTGGCAGCTGTTGCGAGTAGGTGCTTGAGATCTGATGGTATCGCAGATGACTGTCAACGGCCGACTTCCCTTGTTGTGTTGCGATCTCCACAGAAAACTTTTGGTGGATTGCCGGTTGTCTGAGGTTCTGATTGACTACATATGATCCTCAAGCCCAACAAGAAGCCCTCTCTATTCGGAATCTTCAAATCGATCGTAGGTTTGCCTGCCTACAACATGTTTTGCTTATCGCAGATTCTACATAAATGACCCCTTGTACTTGTGGTTAAAATTTAGGTGAGAACAATCATCCCCCCCAACTCAGTTACGTTGTCTAATACCATACAAATGCACTTGTACAGCTCCTGGTCATTCAGGGGGATCACTGCACATCGCGTGTACAAGTTTGAATAGGGCTCATCTCTCTCACCATTCATGCCAAAGTCGCTTTGATCTGATCTTGTTCACATCCGGCGTCAATATTGAATACGAGATGAAGCTTTCAGGGACGCCTATTCAACGCCTAAGTTTTCCAAGATTTCTTTAGCGGAGAGGCTTGTAAACATGATACCCATGTAAGTTTTGATCATGCGATTTGATGCGTATGGCCCATTAAGGTCGAAAGGGACTTGACTGATTGTGGCACTCTGCTATTCCAGGATTATGGGAAGATCTTCCATCAACCCCGGATTGAGATTTGGACGTGAAGCTCTTTGACACGATTGACAGGATTGGGTGGGCCTCCGCGTCCGCGTCCCCACGAGTGCTGAATATCATACAACTTGTAGCCTGGTATTGCCTTTGAGGCCAACTAGCAAGAAACAGGACTCCTCGTGATGCTACGATTGACTCCGCTTTCCAAAGGAGGACTCGAAATAAA
Organism: Blastosporella zonata; assembly: GCA_018856295.1. Classification (NCBI taxonomy): domain Eukaryota; kingdom Fungi; phylum Basidiomycota; class Agaricomycetes; order Agaricales; family Lyophyllaceae; genus Blastosporella; species Blastosporella zonata. The sequence goes on along the minus strand of JAFLHD010008894.1, from coordinate 43,443 downwards.
CTATTCGATGACACCGAAGCAAAGGAAGGTTTGTGCTGGGAAAAATGCGCCGAATATAGCCCGCTACCCGCCTTCCGCGGAAGATTGGACAATACTTGACTTGGGGGTGACACGCTCGGTCGAGTACCCCTTCTACGTATCTACGGTCCTTCTGCTTCGTACTCCTACTAGAGTATGGTGAGCTAACGCATCCTCGTTGTATTTTACGTGGGTGACGCCACTTATCCGGATCTTCTTCTCTTGCTGATGGTTTATGGGAGACAGTGTGAGATAGGCGCGCCACATACGTAGAAAGGTGAGATGTGGGTTCTTCTAATCAGATCCTTCAGTCGCGTATCATTCCATTACCCGTTTCGAAATATCAGAGCACGGTCATCATGGGTATGACCGTAGGTGGTTGCGGGTCGGCTACTTTTGATGACCATAATGGAGGGATTCTGATCTTGTTTACAGCCAGGCGTCGATGTCAGAAATTACTGATGAGTGAGTTTATCGCTGTTGTTATCTAGGGTCGGACTGCTATCACGTCCTTGGCCCTTCAGGGCGACAGACGATTAAATCTTTTCCAATGACTTGAAAAGGTTGTTTCTTCGATTTGACATTCCAGGGTACAGGGCGGATATATGGTTGAAACACACCGACATTGATAGGTCTCTGTCGAGATCCTGGGACTGCAAACTGCTGACTTGTCTTTGGATGTTTTCATTAGATGAAATGCCGGCAGAAATTGAGCACAGGGTTATACGAAACTGACGTCTGCAATGGGGGGTGTAAGAAATAACGAGTTGCGACCCTGAGACGATCGTGATTGTTATGGCATATGTACAGAGGATAGTTCCGGACAGATTCTCGACATGACTTTTCCGTATTTGAAAAGACTACCGGCCAATGGAACCCTGATCCTCAGGGCACCGATTTGGGATTGTGACAGGTTTGTGTGGTCACGCAGCCTCGGCTGCCAAAAAAAAAGAAGAGCAAGCGGACCAGGCTCACGCGAGTCGATTCTTTTTGCGTTTCTCCTGATTGGGATATTTCTCATCGGCACGATCTCGAAGTTCCTTTGGATCTTGTTTGTTAGTTACTTAATGGCGCCGGAAGCACTTAAGGACCAGCACCAATCTCTTTGAGCTTGTTCCTTTTCCGCACCCTCTACTATGATGGCCACCGAGTCTTTCCAACCGCTTCAACTCAAGGGCGAAATAATGGATCTAGAATTCACTATCGATACTGACCATAGGTTAGTTCCACTCAATCCTCTTTTACTTGCCGACTTATTAACCGTCGTCCCCTCTACTCCCGAATTCTACCAAAAATAGGAAAAGGAGAAGGAACAGGACTACTCAAAGCTGCTTAAATTGCCATACCTCAAAACGAAAGGTCCGTTTCTCAATCGCGCTCCACACACGCGTCATTCCCTGACCTCTCCCAGTGTGATCGCAAACGACCTTGTCAGCGATGTATCCAATTAGGCCTGGTAAATCTTTAGCGTACTTCCATGTGGCGAACATACAATGACGTCCTTAGACCGGTCTTTGTGTATACGAAATAGATGACCCTGCCCTCAGGTGAGTCCCTCCTCGACTATTGACCCTACGATCATTGACCAACTATCCAGGGACGATCCTACTCTTGACGAGAATACACGTCTGAAAAACCGGATAGCCGAGCTGGAAAGCCTAGTCCGTGAATTAAGAGGTGAGCTCCATCTCTATCATCATCCATGTCACTAATGATGCCCAGGGAAACCACACCCTCGTTGGGCGGACAGCAATTTCCGAGATGGAGACCCAAATGAAAAATGGCATTCGCGAGCCACAAAATGTGCACCTGTCACCAAACGGCGGGGATCCTCTCCTGATCGTCCTAGTGTCCGTACTCTTCCGCCGTCCTTGAGTCCCATCAAGACAGAGCCAACAACGGAACCCTCACCCAATCTATATCGCTTCTCTGCCTCGCCTCCACCACCTATGCGTTACTCCAACAATTTCCATACGGACGTAAGGCCACCTTCGTCAGCCTCCTACGATAACGAAGGGTCGTATCCCTCCAACAACGGCAATTACCATCCCCCGTCTGGCTCTCCTACTACCTACCACGCTCCGCATCACTCTAGCTCGGTACCATCTTCATACTCTGACGGTGGCAGCTACACCCTATCTGGCAGCGATGACGGAAACTCTTACCACAGTGGTGGTCATGGGGACCAGTACTCGTCTTCGCAAATGTGTTCCTGTCGGACAAGCCCTGGCACGAGCATCGCCTATATCTCGCTAGCCCAGCAACTTCAGACATCCCTAAGCTCTCTCAGGCAATACTACCCTCACCCGCCCAACTCTTCATGTGTCCTCTATCGGCGCATTGTCGAACTTAACAACATCATGCAGTATGTATCTCCATCGTTTCCTACTCCCAAGTAAATACTGACTATGAATTAGTGGTAATCACTCTCCAGATACGAGAACTTCATACGATACTCCGCCGGAGCGTGAAATTATGACGCCGCTGTCGGCTTCAAGCGGGCATGCCTCCTTTAATACGGGGGGGTCATCGGGCCAAGTTTCCCCTCAGGAGTGGAATACGTTAGCTAATACTACAGGGTATAATCCCTATTTTCCACCGCACAACGAACACGGCATGTACACCCACGTCATAACTTGACGGACTTTTTTTGTTTTGTTTTTTTCCCCTCGCTATCTACCATCCGCGTGTATACATAATATCTTGATATCTTGCCATCCCCTTTGGGCTCTGGAGCCTTGGACCATACATGTATGTTTTACTGCGTCTTTTTTTTTTTATGATACTGCTATTGTTGTAATTGCTCTTTTGTTGTGTCGCTACTAGGATTTTATGGGCTGTTTCACTTGGAAACGAAATATACGCTGTGATCCAGAGTCTGCTCTGACTGCCTTCTCATCCTGCAATCGCCATATATCTCGCTCGATAAAGACAGCGTCCCCGTTCTTTTTAATCAGCAAGACTGTTGATAGACGTGTACCATACGTATTGTCGCCTCTATTGGGGGCACCATCTATAGAAAGCTGCAATGGCAACACCTGGACGGTGTTGCGAATTTGCGAGCGTTCAGAGATGGGTTCAGGAGAATGCCAGCTTTTCGGGATGAAATATGTATGGGGTCAGATGCATCAACTAAATATAAATCGGGGTGACAAAAGAGACTGACGCAAGAATGTCGAACAATTGGTCCACAAGTTCATTCTCCGTTGTTTCCGATGATAACGTCTGTAAAGCAATGCCGAAGGCTTGGGTGGCGTGTCCGACTTTCGGCCAGACAATGCTACTTTCCCCGTCGATTGCATTGGATACGCAGCCGCAGAAGCGCTCCTCATCAGAAAGGGGACGGGATTCGACGGCCCCACCTGAGCCGTGGTTCGTGACCAGCAGAGAATCGAAGCGTAACAGTCCATCGGGCTGTGGTGCAGTAGGCTCGAGAAGAAGCATATTGAATCCGGCAAATTTGGCGTCCTGAGGGACTATTCTTCTGACCTCACCTTCAAGAGACTCCGATAGATCTGATAGAAGGAAAGATGATGTCAAATGACCCCTAGACAAATCGTATGCCTTGACGGGCTCAGTGATGTTGGTCCTATTGTGAAGAGCTGTGCCTTAATTGCTGCACTCTAATTCAATCAGAGAGTTAAGACTCACAGCAGTGCTACTTTTCCGGTGCGAGTTACTCCAAACCACGTTCCACCTGCTAGGACGTCGCGACCGGATAGGATATTACCTTGAGCGCTTCCGTCCTCGGTCTTGGTTCCGAAGTTATGGAAGTGTGCGTCCACGGTCGGCCTCCTCAGAAATTCGTCCCGATTGCTGAAAATAATACTGCCGAGGCCACAAAGATTCTGTCAGCATAGTACTCTTAAATGTCATGGTCGATTTGTATCAAACTCACAGGGAATAATCCTTTTGATCGAGGGCCCAAAGTGCAATACACATGAAGGTCTATGAGTGTCGCTGTACGGTCCAGCAAGAGTGGTTTATGAGAGATCTTTGAGCTCTTTCGTGAAGATCCGCGGCTTGAACTATGAGAGGGTCCCCGATGCCGTGTAAGAACTTGGGTTAAAGTTCAACGTTACAGATCCTAAACATCATTATTAGAAATTGCATGAACTGAACGTATACAGAAGTCAAGCGTACAGAAAAAGATAGAAGAAGTGACTCAGCTTCTCAAGGCAGTGGAAGTCAAAAGACGAAAGTTGGAGCTCACCCGAACGAGTAGTGATCATGTGACATTATTAAACGGTCATCTGACCGAGTTTGATGTCAAATTGTCTCTACGCACTTTAACTCGTTCAGTGACCATGGATCATCCAGTGATTGTTCTCGAAAATGGAGCATCTACAATCAAAGCTGGTATTGCAAATAGTGAAACTGATTCTTTGAGGTGCATATTCTTCCGTGGTTTCCCCGCATCCACTGAATGGAAGCAATAGGATTATTCCCAATGCTGTAGTTCGTTCCAAAGGCGATAAAATGACTTACTTTGGCCATGAACTCTCTAAATGCAAAGACTATTCATCCCTTAACTATAGGCTGCCCTTCGAAAAGGTTAGATGAAACATTCCAGCAGCCGTGAGGCCTGACATGTATACGCAGCCTGTGACAGGGTTATCTTGTAGATTGGGACGCACAAAAGGCTGTATGGGATGGAGTCTTCTCATCAGAAGTTTTTTCGGTATAGTAGGCGCAATTTTCAATGAATGCTACCTGACGGAATGTGGCATTTATAGATAGACACAACTATGTCTAGTCTCCTCATCACTGAGCCTTACTTCAATCTACCAAATCTTCAAGAAGTCTACGACCAATTTGTCTTTGAAGAATATGAATTTCAATCATACCACCGGTGTACGCGTAAGTTTGTTCGGTTGCAACACTCAGATACAGATTATGATGTGGGTCCCAAGCTGCATCCCTTATATCGTATGGTTCTCTCTTCAAGCAGCCCGATCTCCCACCAGCCGAGTGCGTCGTAGTCATAGACTCCGGTTTTAGTTACACACATGTGGTGCCTATACTCAACGGCAACATCATTTGGAGCGCAGTCAAAAGGTGGCTTTCATACTTCTTTCTGCCATTCTGAGGTTAATCTAAACTAGACTTGACGTGGGTGGGAAGCTGCTGACGAACCAACTAAAAGAACTTGTGTCCTTTCGTCAGTGGAACATGATGGACGAAACATATATCATGAATGATGTCAAGGAGTCTTGCTGTTACGTTTCTCAGAATTTCAAAAGCGATTTGGAAACATGTCGGTATGGCCTCTATGAACCCCGTTTTTATTCATAACCTGACGCCTTGAAGATTCAACCCCCAAATTAACCCGATAGTTCAACAATACGTCCTGCCGGATTTGACGTCCAACAGGAAGGGGCATATACGCAAATCCGATGACCTAGTAGCCGAGGCCGACCAGATTCTTGTGATGAACAACGAGCGTTTCTCCGTTCCGGAACTTTTATTCCGTCCTGATGATGTTGGTATGTCATTTTCTTGTCTTCCATGTTCTCTGTTTGTTCAACGCTTCGTCACCTACCTTCAGGCTTAGAACAGGCAGGCCTTCCTGCTACCATTGCACTGTCCATATCCCTCCTTCCAAGCGACCTTCAAGGGCTGTTCTGGGCTAACATTGGCCTGGTGGGCGGCTGTACCAAGTTCCCCGGGTTCCGGTCACGATTGTGAGTCCTCCCTTGTGACCTCATGGACCTCGGCAAGATCTAATCCCCGTCGCCCACCAAGGATGTCTGAGTTGCTATCTTTTGCACCTATTGATTGTGAAGTCGTGATTTATGAGTGTAATGAGTAAGTCGGCTGATGATATCGCTTTATCCAACGCTGATCTATGGTTGGTATGTAGGCCCATCACAGAAGCATACCGGGCAGCGGTTACATTTGCAGGCATGCCCGGCTTTACCAAACAAGTCGTCACGCGGGCGGAGTATGCAGAAAGTGGAAGCAACGCTTCTCGAAGGAAATTCCACGATTGGAAGCCGCGCGAGTCTGAGAAGGAGAAGCCGAGAGAGCCTACGAAGGTGAAAGGGAAGCAAAGGGAGGACGATCGCTCCCAGGCACCCAATAGAGCAAGCAAAACGCGGACCAAAGTGAATCCTTCGGCAAGCACTACTCGACGTCGGTGAACGAAATTTTGGGGACCTTCCAACACTATTTATTCCGCCATCGTTTAGCAGCGTTTCATCTACTCGTTTGGGCCGCCAATCGGAGCACTTATTCGATGACAATCTCGATCGACAGTAATCGCCTCGCGCTCTCTCTATTGATCACTTTCCCATCGTCGTCGTGCTCTGGTGCTGTACAGAACTTTGAATGCTGACTGTTTGAGCGTTCTTTTCGCAGGCAAGGCGCCAGATTTAATTTTTGGTCGATCCAAAACTTCAAGGCAATGAACTTCTATTGCTGTATATCACGGCGGTGCAAATCAAACGATGCGTGGACAAGTGGCACTCAAAAGCTTAGCACATTTCCTTACCGTGCTAATATTCAGCGCCTGCATTCAATCTCGCTTTCTTTGCAAGCACGTTTTTTCTATTCCGAGTATTTTGGTTTCTATCCATGTGTGTAGCCTCTCAGTCCGGTGAGAAAGGTATATAGGCCATAGGCTTCTCTATCACAAATTTGTCTGCGTCACCGCCTTTCCGATCTCTCAGTCACATCGAGCTCCTCGAGGCAGAACCAAACCAAACCCTGTCTATTCTGTCCTTCATCGTGGCATTGTGAGAACAGTCAAACTTTCCCCTTGTACACTCTTTATTCTGGATATCTATCACTGGCAGTGAGTCGGCAGGGGTAAGCGCCATGCAAGCGATATCAGTACTTGTACTCGGATAGACTAAGCAGGAAGTGTTGATAGTACCAATGGCTTGGAAAACAATCGCACAGGAGGCAGACGTCACGTACGGTGGCGTTATCGAAAGACTGCCTCGCGGGCGTCCCAGAACAAAGGTTTTGGGGTCTTCAGGCAGCAAACATATCCCCACGTCGTCGAAAATATGTATCTGTCGACATGCAGGTCCCATAACAATCATCCACCGTGTCGTATTCGCAATTTTCAGATTTGCCCATCAGGCAGCTGACCCACATACGAACCCAGTGAGAATCCGGACCATATCAAGCGCGTCGATTTCAGGAGAGAAGCTCATGACTATGGGAAGTGAATGACAACGTAAGAGGTTAAAACCAGGAACAAGCAGAGACGTGAAAGTAAAGTGTAGAAGCGTACAGCTGGAGATTATTGCAAACACCAGATCGTAAGAACATAACGGAGGAATATACAACGAGCTAATGATATCTATGCTGACTGTGTGAGAAAAGATTACTGAAATTAAGCTTGAGCTGTCGTGGCGGCATTGAGCTCGGCAGTGCGCATGACTTCCATGAGTAATGTTTGCTGCTCAACCGTGAGCGCCGTGGTTGCGGCTTGATAGCTCGGGCCGTTTTTCAGTTGGAAGGCTGAAATAGGCGTCAATTGACGGATCGGATAAATGCGCTATGTAAACTTACTGGTGAGAGCTTGTTTGAAGGAGCCATACGGGTCAACGGTGTCGAGGGCGCTGATATAGCCCAATTCCTCCTCAATATCTTCATCATCTGATTCACTTTCGTAGTCGCCGTCTGCGACTTTCTCCTGCTTCTCGCGAAGACGAGCTCCCTAAAAAGACATGATTTATCATAAAAACCAGAATTCTCATTAAAAACATACCTCGTTTGCCAGAACCTCGAGGTACGCCGAGTCCTCATCCCAAACATCCTCTGGAAAAGCAAGGGTTAGTAATCGCATCGACGGAGATGATTTATCTCTTACCCTCATCTTCATTGAAGTTCAAGATTTTCTCTTCAATAAGCTCATCATCATCTGAGTCCTCCTGGAGCGATTCCTCCAAGACCTTACGAGCTAAAAACATTGTCAGAACCCAGGTAATCCGATTATGGGAAAAGACCTACCAGCAATGGCATTGGGAAGGTCTTTGAAGATGGTAAGAATTCCACCAACAATTCCGGGCCAGCCACTCTGCAACGTCTGAGGCACCGCGGCAGGCTCAAGTTCAAGGAGAGAGCACAGAGCCAAAATGCTGAGCTTCTTGTCATGGACGCGGGGAAGGAGGTCATCGCCGTTGATGGCGGCGAACCAACGATCGAAGAAGACTCGTCCCTTGCCGGAATTTTCCATTAGATGAAGAGCAGCCGAGGGGTTGTAGAGAACGGTGTTGATAAGGACTTCGAGGTTGGCAAGACGAAGCGACGAGGTCTGCGATTTGTCGAGCTGATCGAGAGCGGTGTCGATAAAGGTTTGCAGAGACTACGTCGAAGTATGAGTTTCTGGTGATGCTTCAAACACATCAGACACGTACATCGTCAACGCTTCCACGCAAATTGAGAAGAATGGATTCCGCAAGTTTGGATCCATTGACACGGTCGTTCTCACCGAGCTGAGTGCTTGTGATCGACGTGGTATAGATATCAACGAGCATATGCTTGTAGTCAGGGCGGGTCTTGATAAATTCGCTTCCATAAGACACGAAGTTGTCCAGGGAAGGCAACATCTCTAGGGGGCATCGTCAGCTAAAGTCTATCGAAGGGTGTTCAAAACTGACCGTCCAAGAAATCAACAGCATCAGACTTGAAGAGTCTGTAGGTCTCCTCGAAGATGGGCCACATATTGGGGGGTATCGAACGAAGCTTGAACGTCAAGCTATCGACTAGGTCGTACATATTGTCGAAAAGATCTTTCAAAGACGTAAACTAATGTGATACGAACTCGAAAAAGGGGATAGACATACCAAGGAGCCTGTTCTGGAGAGTGAATACAATCATGGGGGTAACAACTTCCTGCACCTGTGCAAGGATCTCTGGCGCATTCTCGATGGAAGAGATAATCTACAAGATTCGCTCATCAGAAATGAGCCGGTTCGATAGTTTGCTGTACTTACTGTGCTGATAGTCTTCGCCACTCCCATTGCGGTGAAGGTTTTCTCGTCATCGAGGCTTGCCATGGAATCGAGGTCGATATTCGAACCATCGATTTCTTGAGCAATCGCCTCCTTCGCGAGGCGCAGGTACGATTCACACTGAATATACAGGTATCAGTTATAAGACGATCAGAAAAGCAGGATAAATGCTGACCAAGCGTGAAGTCAACTGCGCGGCGACAGGAAGTAGCTCCGTTTGGAATGCATCGACCACAATCTCCATGCTGCGATTGAGGATATCCAGATCGGTCTCATCGGATAACTTGAGAAGATCTGGAAAGCGGGCGTTCATTTCGCTACACAAGCCGAGATCCGACGTTCGCGTACCTTGGATGACTTTGCCGACTTGAGGCCCGACTGCGACTCTCACTAAAGAGATGAAAATACTTATGGTTAGCTCTAGAAAACGCCCCAGAACGCATTGACGAACCAGATTCGTGCGTAACGATAAGCTCTGTGATGGCAAGAGCCGCATTAACCTTGACCGGGACTTCGGGATGGTCCAAGGCGGCGGCGACAGCCCGGAAGTTAGCACTGAGATGCTATAGGAGCAGAAAGACAAGAGATTAACGTCCATACATGGCCTGGCCTGGGCACAACGATAACAACTACAGACCTCTTCATTGGACCAGGTCATGCCAGCCTTTGTGACAGTTCCAACAACCTCGCATGCCTATCAAATCGGAATATCAGAAGAAATTCGGAGAGCTGATGAGGCCGAGTGACTTACGATCGCCCTGAGGTAGGGCTCGGGGCTGCTGAATTCGGGGGTAACAAACTGGAGGACGAATGCTTCCATGTTACCCTTAACGTCCGGGTGCCGCATCATCCAGGGAGCCAATGCCGCGGTCATGTTCAGAGCACCGAACCTCTGTGGGGGCGCCGAATTTCTAATCGAAGCTGATGTTAGGAATTTGCGAGAAAACGGAGAGCGACGGGGACGTACGATCGCAGAACAGTGTTGATGAAACCGAGAATGGGCATGAAGGAGGTCTTGGTCCTGTTACTCGCGAGCGAGAAGAGGAAGGTCGTAGCGGCGGAAATAGGGCTTGCAAAGTTCTCATACTCGTCTGGTGCAATCCGAATCAACATAGGCCTCTCAAGCGGAGAGAGAGGGCGTACCAATGGCCATGCGGACATAATCAATGGGATCTTCCTCCCATAGTGCCTTTTTCGTTTCGTTGAAAGACAGCTGAGGAAAGACGAAGGAGGATACGAGGGTCTCGACGCTTGGTTTGAGGAGAACCCAGGTCGACTTGGGCTTGATGCTGAACCAACACTGAGTATTTAAAATAACCAAATGGCGAGCAATGCACACCATTCTGTGAAGAAGTGAAAAATCTGGTACTGGCACTTCTTGGAAAGCCATGTCTGGTTAGACACGAAGAGCTGGACCTGGTTGATATACGTCCTTAGAATTTCAGGCGCAAAGTGGGTGACGAAGTGCTGGGCGAAGGCGCCGTACTGGTCCTGCATAGCGCTAGGAAGCTGGGAAGGGTTACCAAACCTGCAGCAAATAGTAAGCGGATATATCATAGTGTGATAGAAAGGAGGCATACTTGTGGAAGAGGCGTCCCAGGGTACCATAGGCCCACTTCTTGGCTTTCCACCACTCGGAAGTCTCTCGTTCATCTTCGTCTGCAGGGACGGCCTCGGATGGAATCTGGAGGTTGACAACTGCGAAGAACAGCTTTCCCCAGGGAACAAGGCTAGCTTCACTCTGTTGGTGGGCGCTGAGATCGACGACGATGCTGGTTTTGTAGGTTTTGAGGATGAGATGCAGCATCGTAGGGATCTCGGTGGCCGCACTCGGTGGAGTTTGAAGCATCTGTGTGGAAATGTTGACGAGAATCGGGAACAGCTCTGTGGCGATCTGAGGGATGACAGAATTCCGGGGACGGAACCTAAGATGCTCAGGATATGCGATTTATAGAGTTGCAATGATTTGAACATACCTAAAGGCTCGGACACCTTCAAGAACTGCAACGCATCCGGCGTGAACATCGTGAATGTTGCTGCTAGTGAGCATGCCCTTGACCTCCTCAAGGAACGATGGCCACCTTTCTGGGAAATCATGGGCAACGATATTCTTGAGTGTACTTGCGACTTGCAGGGTAATGCTGCGGGATGGAGATGTCGCAAGCAATCGGAGAATGTGGGTACGGAGAGCTTCACGATCGGAATTGGCGATAGTACCCTGATCAGGCCGTCGGCTGGTTGTCTCCTCCAGAGAATACAGCGATAAAACGCGATTTTTCACCCAAACTGAGCAGGCTTGGCGGGTTGCACTATCCAAGAAATGAGTTCTGAAGCATCAATCGCGTTCCAACACGTACAGATCGACACTATCGGCTGCGATGATTTGAAGAAGGGCGGTGATCATGCCCTCTTCATTGGCAATCTTATAAGATTTAGTCAGTAATACTAGCGATGAATTGAGATTAAGCATACATTTCGGATCTCGAGCTCCCCGGATGTCCGCACATTGGGATCTGGGTTAATGGTCGATGCAAATAGATTTGATAGAGTCTGGAGATCCATCTGAGTGAAAACACAGAATATGAGTGCGTTTGAAAGTGAAGGAATGAAAATATACGAGATGAATGAGTCTTACAGGGTATATATTTCAAAATGAATGAATGGATCAGAGAAAGTAGAAAGCAAGTTCAAGGTAACAAAAAGATCGACGCCTATTTCCAAAAATTTAGCCGATCACGTGAAGCGCGTTCAAGTTTCCCCACGAGGCAAAGCTGCTGAGCCTATCTATGTAGCATCTTCTTCTCAATTAATTTGTCTCGCGTAGACCTCGACGACCCTAACGATGCAGGTCTTATTTAATAAATTTGAATGCCATGCGTCACCAACTACTCGACAGTTGTACCAAATGTCACAACCTGTCCCGTAAAAGGCCTTGTTCGATTATCTCGCCATTTACCGAAGATTTTGGCCCCAAGTAAAGTGCTTGGGCCGTCCGCCGTCACACTCAAAAGTTTCGAACCGCCGGGTCATAAGTCACACCCGCGTATGCCAAGACTTCTGTTTCTCAGGACCCTGGCAATTGCCTCTGAGTCCTGACCTTCCAAGATCATTTTGGCGGGGATTCGTGCAGTGAGCGGCCTCAGCGAGCACTACGAACCAATTTTTCCTTTCTTCACGGACCTACATACGCGTGCTTTGTTCTTGGCAGTCTTGGCAGAGTTAAGGGATAAAAATGATTCGACCCAGGTTCGAACTGAGGACCTTCTGTGTGTTAGACAGATGCGATAACCAGCTACGCCATCGAACCGTATTGTTGCCTTCGCAAGAAGGAATAACCAGATCCCCTTTTCATTTTTGGGATGGGAGCCCTTGAGGTCGTTTAAGCCCACGAATCTCTAATCGGGGTAACCCAATCATCAATGCAAGTGTAGAGAAGTCTATCACCACATCATTCAAAGCTTCAGGGTCTCTGCCACCATCAGATCACGGACAAAGTTAACTTGCGGATGTCTTCCTAGCTTTTTCCGAGTTCATCTGATGCTGTGAGGTCGCCTGTCGTCACGGCGGTCAAGCGATTTCATCTTGCATCTCAGCCTCAGATCTTATTGAGTCTTCGCCCGCTCCATACTTCAAGGCGATAACTACATAGTTGTTGCCCTGGGTACCATAACCCTGATTCCAAACCAACCTGTCCCTTCTCGCAAGCTTCTAGTGCTGCTTCTAGTTAGGATCATCTATCAGGCAAGGGTTTGGGCCGCTAGCGACTTCACTTCATTTTGCTGTTTACGACGACAATATAGACATGGACGTCGATGAAATGGAAGGTTAGCCTATGAATCCTTTTCAATAAGCAAGCTTTCATATTAACGAGATCACTTCCCAGCCGTAGAAATCGCCCGTGCCGAGATCTCAGCGCTTTTCAGCCAAACCACCGACGTAGCGGATATCTTGGGGCTCGTGCAAGCGCAGATGCACAAAACAGATCCCGCTCCATCCGAACACCATAAAAAGTATATGCTCAAATACGCCTCTCGACTGGGCGCCGTATCCGCTGTATCCCTTCTCCTCCGTGCCGGAGTCACACTGGATAGTGGGAGCGCCCACAGCTCGATTCACTGCCCTCACCCTATAGAAATGATGCAGGCATTCGTTGATCACGGGAATTGGACTGTCCATTCGACGAACGGATTCGAATTCAACGCTATGAACGTTTCTGTTGGGTTTGGCTATTTCGATATAGTGCGATGGCTGCTGAACCATGGTGCAAACGGACAGATGATGGTTGTATCCGCGGCGCAGCGAAAGGATCCACACTCGGAGATGTTGCGGCTCTTGGTGGACCATGGCGCTGAAGTGCGGGGAACGAGAGCACTTGCATTCGCTGCGCGTGATGGAAATTTGGTCAATGTAGAGTGCTGTTTGGAGCTCGGAGCGGATGTCAATGAGCTTACGGACGACGAGGCTTGGGGTGTCACTCGAGAAGAACTGAAAGCTGGAGTGGGCACCGCCCTTCACGCTGCGGCAGCTGCAGGTCAGCTCGATATTGTCATACGACTCCTCAACGCTGGGGCAGATAAATCAATCAAGGACTCAAGGGGAAAGATGGCGATTTCCCTAGCAAGAGCGAAGGGGTATCTTCGGGTTGCAGAAGTCCTCGAATATTGGTGACCCCGAATAAGGTCGTTATCGTCGAGGCAATCATACTTTTATGACCTGTATACAGACAACGACCAGATTTTTACCTGTCCTACTTGTCCATGAACAGTTATCTTCATGATTTGCACATGGGCTGTCTGGGTTCGGAGCTTCAGAGTTAGGCCTTACTGCAAATATCTGGGCCTCTAGCTTCTCCATTATGGCCCTTGGGTCAAAGGACTTGTCGGGTACGAATGTCTTGCAGGAATCTTGATCTAACTCCAGACTCAGCTGTAGAAATACCTCGAATCTGGGACTGTTTGGATGCTTATATGAGACACCAAGTCATCTCATATCTGTAACATACGGTCTGATATTTCTTCTGCACACTGCTGAGCTTCATTTCATTTCCTGCCACAAGCTTAGCGATCACGTTGCGTTGTTCTTAACGTGTCTCACTGAAATGCCAGCAAACGCCTGCGTGAAAATATTTCGGCTCTTTCGTCGCTTCTCTTCATAAATAACGGCACGTATGGGATCGAATCCGAGCTAATGCGCATCATATATATTCAGGGTTTGTCCGTGGCTTGATATTTCGCAATCTCACTGATATCACAGCCTATAGAAATACTGTATTATATCTATCTACCTCTTTGTGTTTACTGTCCCGGACGACCTAGCTCTACCAGTGGGTTATGGCGTTCGCATAATGATCATGGACCCTAACCGGGCTACGCTTTCAGCTAATGAAGTACCAAAATCTGTTGTCAAAGTCTGCGCCTAGCCTTACTGAGTCTGCCAGCCGATTGACAACAATGGGGCTGCAACAGACCGTCAGTTCCGTTCTGGCCTGTAGGATGCTCTTGGAGCTTCGCAAAGCCTCCCGGGACTCCAATGACTCTCTGACGGTAAGTTTGAAGGGCTAAATCCCAACTTCCATTCAGACTGTATAGAATTGGATGAAGTGGCGGACACTTTGGTGTTTCATCTCAGCCGAATGTCAATCGAATATGTATTGACTATGCTTGGGTCATATGGAATACAGAATAACAATGTAGTTGCAATAATGTTCCGTCAAATCAACAGTCGCTTTCATACAAACTTGGAACCAGCGGAACTGAACCGTGAAAATTGATTCGAAAACCACCTCGAAAACCGCCCCGAGCCCACTACTCTGTCTGTCCCTATTTCACTGGGGCGTGGCGTGGATGAAACGGGTCTAGATCACAAAATGTCAGAACAACGACCAGGACTTGCACAAGGCTTACTGCGCTGGAAAAACTTGAATGTGAACGTCATAATGATAAACGGATCCTTTGTCCCCTCTCCTAAAGGCCTTGACAGGTATCTTCACAGTCGTGTATGTTTTGCCCGGAATGAATTGAATAATATCACAACTGTTCGTAATGGGTGTCGACCAGGGACGGCGGTCAAGAATGAAAGATTGCGCATCGGGGCCCCAGGAGGTGCCCTTGGAGGAAAGTGCCGTCTCATTAGGACTGTTTACGTAGGTCGTATAACCGGCATAAAAGCCTAAGGAAGATATTAGCACAGTAATTAGGTCAAATGCGATGTATGGTTTAAGATACCTTGTTTACAATAGGCTGTCTTTGATTGCACCTTCATAGCAACGTCATATCCTTTACCAGGCATACCTTGCAGATGAAATTATCGTTTTTCTTTGGTATGTAGGACAATTGTAAATAAATTCTTACTATTTTCGAAGGTGAAAGAAGCGTAAGACACGGGCATGAGAGAATTGGCGGCGAACATCTGGTCTGAAAACACATTGTTCAGTGGACAGCGGAGCTATTTTCGACCAAAACTTCACTTGGAGCGACCGACGGAAGAGAAACGGGAAAATTAGGGCCGGATATGTTCCCATTTGTACCAGTGTACACAGCGTCAGCAGTGGAGACATCGACGATATCCCAGTCTTGGTAGCTCCAGTTGTAAACATTGAATTCCAACGAGACCTTTTGTCCGACTATGCTGATGATGTCGGATAAGGGGAAGAAATTCCTAAGCACGCGGTCGGCGATAGCTGCGCTTATTGCACCAGTGATCTTGTCCGTCCACTCAGGCAAAAAGCTGCAGCCGTCAAGGGCATCTTTGGACGTGCAGTCATGAAGGAGTTTGGCTACAATCCCAGGATCGTCAACAGTGACGTTTTCGACGATGAAGACATCAAGGCAGATCCACTGTGCTCTTTTGGAGAAGGTGCCGATGGATACTGTCGCCTTTCCCTTCGTTGTGTGACTGTGAGCAGAAATCCAGATATACGCGTCGGCACCTTTGCAGAGGACATAGCTGCTCGTGTCAGATGGGTTTATTGTAACCTTGAAGGCATCTTTGCCCAGATTTTTAATTGACTGAATGCTAGGCTCCAGGTCATTAAGATTGGACTGGACCTCGGACTGAAACTTGGCCTCTTCCAGACCGCGAACAACCCCTTTAATATAGTCTGGAAACAGCACGTAGCGACCGGGCACCACTTGTTCGGATGTCGCACTGTGCGGAGAAATTCAGCGTAGGTTGGCGCAGGAATGAGGGTATAGCCACTGACCTGGACGCTAAAGTCGGGAGAAAGCAAACGTGAGCTTCTTCGTTTAGAAACCAAGGCATGGGTGACGTACCGATCTCGGTCTTGAAGTTCTCCCGGAGCTGTTCAATGACAATATCTGGGATTATGAACGGCATAGTGTGTGACTCCCGTGATAAGAAAGGGTTAGTTGGGCCTAATTCTGGCTGAGGGCATGTACATTCTTATATCTCACCCGACAGGGCACTGCTCTATGCCACGTTGACCATCATGAGAGCCTGTCAGAACATCTGCAGTGGCAGTTCCAATAAAGTTCGAGCTTTGATGCCTTCAGTGAATGCCAAGCATTTCCATGTGGGTTCCATGTCATTTTAACGTAGTGGACTCGAACTCTGGTACCACTGCGGTAAAGTTCAAGTCGACGAGAGGCCAACGAGATTGTAGATGGTGGTTTATCCTCGTTTGTCCACCTACATCAAACCATCAAGGGCAGTATCAAAACGCCGGAAGGACATGTTGGAGTCGAAGCCTGAAGAGCGTCTCTTGGGCGTCCTCTCATGACCTCCCAGCCCGAGTATAGGTACAGTATGCCTCCCAGCACGGCTATAGGTACACTATGCATGTAATTGCATGTTCACGGGTGTTTCTAGCCAGACCATGTCAGGTCGAAATATCGCCATGTACTTACATACTTATGTGGAGAAAGTCATGGGGTAGTAAGTGACAAGGGCTATAATTAGAATTCCTGGCGCTTACACTGCAATCGTTGTCACACCACCCTCTTCTTTACTCTTGACGAGTTCCATGGAAGGCTTGTCCCAAATTGAGGCAGTACACCATGAGGATCAGCTACCACAAGACAATCGGTACAATGTTGCCAGCGACTTTCCAGTGCCATTCGTCCTTGATTCTCCCTAATCGTTATTACTCGCCACCATCAGTTCCATGTACATGAAGATGCAAGCAAGATGTAAGTCTTGACAGATTACTGCGCTCAAGAGAAAAAAAAAACATTGTCCGAAGTTGTCGGCGGAGATCGCCGTGGTGACTATAACATAAGTCTTGGAGCTCTCCTACGCCTTGCAGGCACAATGGATTCTTCCAGCGACTTCGTGCCACTTCTGCAGTCTATCCAAGTCGGAAGTGTAAGCTCCAAATTGCATGATTTTCATGACCATAAACGCTAACTGTTCCATCAGTTTGTCAATGGTACACAGTCATGTGGCGCTTTATATGTCGTGCTGATAAGTCTTCTACTCAAGTGGCCGGTTTTGCTTTGCTGGTTGGTGTCCTTAATTTCAACCCCCCGCGATACAATGCTCAGATACCATCCAGGTTTATGATTACATGCTATGCATTTCGCTTGAAATCAGGCTTGTGTGGGCTTCTCGTTGGTCTGCTCCCAAGGCTCTTTACCTTTTCACCCGATATGTTCCATTCGTCACCTCTATTGTCATGTTTTATTGTAAGTCGCCCCGATTTTCAACGAATCTTTCCCCGCTAATATATCTCAAAATAACTAGACGACTTGCGCCCATTCTCAGCTGAGGCCTGTGTAGGATCAGGAAAATTTTCTGCATGTGCGCCGAGCAGCACCCGTCAACCGTGATATAATACTTAATTTGTTTCATGTCAGGGAGTATCAATCTTTCTATGTGTACTGCAGAACGTTCGTGTTTCGTAATATCGGGTGCAAGATTTCAAGTTTACATTCCATGAACAGTTATCTTCGTGATTCGCACATGGGCTGTCTGGGATCGGAGCTTTCGAGTAGGCCTCCTCCTGGGTGGGCTTACTACAGCTATCTGGACCGCTGGCTTCGTCATCATGGCCCTTTGGTCAAAGGACTTGTCGGGTACGACTGTCTTGCAGGCATCTTGACATAAAGGGGGTCTAACTCCACAGTCAGCTGTAGAAATACCGTCGAATCTGGGACTGTTCGGATGCTTGAATGAGACACCAAGCCATCTCATATCTGTAACATACGGTCTGATATTTCCTCTGTACACCAGTGAGCTTCATTTTGTTTCCTTCAAGATGGCACCACCAGCTTAGCGATCACCTTAGTTGCGTTGTTCTTAATGTGCCTCAAAGCATATCAGCAAGCGCGTGAGTGCAAATAGTTCGGCTCTTTCGTCGATCCCATTGACTCTCTTCATAGAGGACGGCACGTATGGAATCGGATCCAAGCTAATGCACATAGTGTATATTCAGGGTTTGTCCGTGGGACTTGATATTTCGCAACCTCACTGATATCGCAGCTTATAGGAATACTGTACTATATGTACCTCTTTGCGTTTACTGTCCTAAATTTTGTAATCGACTTAGTCCTACCGGTGCGTTGTGGCGTTCGCATCATGATCACCGACTCTTACCGATCTACATTGTCAGCCAATGTACCAAAACTTGTTGTCAAAGTAAGTGTGCGCTAATGTTACGGAGTCTGGCCGACTCATTGACAACAATAGGCTGCAACAGATCATCAGTTCCATCCTAGCATGTAGGATGATCTTGGAGCTTCGCGAATCCGCCTCCCGGGACTCTGATGAGCCTCTAACTTTCAATGGTAAGTTGGACGAGCTCGATTCTAGTCAACATTCGAGTGTATAAAAGAAAGCGGCGGGAAGATTTGGTGATTCATTGATAATATCATGGTTTCTTCGTCTTCGTCGGACCCCGATTATGAATATTCTCCACACTCTCTCGTTCACCCACTAGTAGGCTCACCTACAATCTTTTTGCCATCTTGACCGTGTCCCGCCCTGCCTCACACCACTTGCTTTGTCCCTCGACCCTGCTGCTTATGAATCCTGGTCCTGGCGGAAGGCAACGCCTCCGACAGGGTGTCCTGGTCCTGTCCCCATCCCTGCATCATAACACACGCACACCCACACACACCTTCTATCACTGGACGGACTAATCTACGTTACACACTTCTTGTGTTATTTATTTAATCGATTGTCACGATTTCCCAGATTGGTTGGTGCATGTCAACCAACCACAAGGGCCCATCAATCCACAATCCAGACGGGTGGGTAAAAGAAAGGGGGAACCTGGCTGGACCCACAGCTCATTTGTACATACTTATATGATACATCTATGAGGCACTGGAGGATTGTGCGAGGTGATATTATTGTATTATTTTTGGGAGCAAGGCAGCACTCAGGGTTTAAATGGATTTGGGGCGCACCAGGCAAGCACCCTCGCTCGATGCATCGCGAGGGCCTCACGGCATTCCCGATTGTGATTGTGATTGTGATTGTGATTGTGATGTCAGGGGCGGCAGGTAAGTGCACGCACTGCCAATGAAAACTGGCTTGTCATTGGTGGATATTTATTCTGGTGACATCACACGAGTACTTTAACGTGAACGTGGAGGCACTGGAACACGAGGGGGAAGAAAGAAAAAAAAATAAGAAGCATGGGATAAGGTACATGATGAAAGCAAGCCAAAAACAAAAAGATCGGGAGGGGGGGGGCACAAGAAGGCGAGCGAGCTCAAGAGATCAATCAATCATCGATCACGCCTTGACTTTTTTCTCCTTCTTCTCCTTCTTCTCCTTCTTTTTCTTGGGCACTTCGCCGTCCTATCAAAACACGAGGGGGGGTCAGGTCAGCCACACACGAAACAAAGGTCAGATCGACACAATTCCGAGATCAGGACGTACATCAGCAGCAGCAGCAGCAGCAGCCTCCGTCTTCTTCGCCTTCTTGAGCGCCTTCTTCTCCTCTTTCGACAACTTGACCTTCTTCGAGGACTCCTGCTCCTCCGCATCCTCATCGACGTCCATATCGTCGCTCTTCCTCTTTTTCTTCTTCTCCTTCTTGGGACTCGGCACAAGCGTGGTCAACGCCGGCCCGTCCATCTCCACATCCTCGTCGTCCTCGTCGTTGTCCATCGCGAGATCTTCCAGCACCTTCCGGATGGCATCCGCGTTCTTGGATGGGGGTTGCCCAGTCTCGAAAAAGTTGAGCCGTTCCTCGACCTGTGCGCGCAGAGCTTCACCGAATTTGGGCGTGGGGTTGTCTATGTGAAGGGTTAAAATGATATTCTTTCTATATAAGGAGGGGGTGGATTGAGGGAAACGTAACGTACCAGAGTAGCAATCTATCCGTGAGGCGATGGAGCACTTGTTGGCGAGGAAACGGGAAATACGACCCTTGTGTTTTGGGCCTGCGCGGCCGATGAACGTCGAGTGGTACAAAAGACCGTACTAAAAACTAGCATAAGCATTTGAAATTATGAACGAAAGAAAAAGTATATACTTGCCTTTGGTGTATTTCCCTTAGTCTTGAGCGCCCTGAAGAGCGCCTTTTCGGCACCAAGGATCTGCACCGTGCTGGCGGGGTACTTGCTGAGATTCGTCAAGCTTCCGGCATGGCTGATGAGACGGGCACCGATCCTCTCCCCGAGGAGCGCGGTCAGACTCGGCGCGACGAGGTTCATCTTCTCCGTCAGGTAAGAGATGAGGGACTTGCGGTAATCGGATATGGACACGACGCGCATGGCGAAGGCGTTGATATTGATGAGGTCGATTTCGGAGAGGGACGAGCCCATGGATCCGCGCGCGGCGTCGAGGATATTTTGTGCGAGGGTGGAGTCGTCGTCGACGATAGCGGCGAGGTCAGGGAGCTTATCCTCGTCGAGTGTGTCCTTGTCACCGATGAACTGGGCAACGCGGGCGTACTGGTGGTTATCGGGCACGAGTCGTACGAGCTCGGGGAAGTGGTACCCGTACCACTCGCGCATGCGCATGGCGAAGAGGTTGACGTCCTTGTCGAGCTGGTCGAGCAGGGCGATAGCCTGGATGATCATGTTGTCGATACGGTTCACGTTGAACTTTAGCTTCGCGCGAGAGTAGGAGTGACCGAGGCCGAGCTGGGCTTTGCGCAGGTCGTCGGTTTGCAGCCCTTTGAGCAATTTGGAGGCATGCAGACGGATACCGCGGATGAGTTCCTGTGATGTCTCATTGACTTCGCAGGCAATGCCGGTTTCGCCCTTGATGTTGGACGCGAGGACGCTGTCCGAGACGGCGAGGACTACAGGAGACTTTTTAGAGCTTTTCGACAAGTTGAGTTCCAGGATGTTTTTCAAGTATTCGTTGACAATTCCTGTAGATTGTGTCAAGTAGTGTATTTATCAAAAAAGCACAGACGAATACACACCTTCAGAAACATCATTAGCATTCTCGAGCGCCTGTGCGGCACTCTTGAATGGCGCAAAGCTCAGGAGAGACACCATTTTGCCGAATTTTGCCAGGTCCTTGATTGATTCCTGGACATTGCGGGACTTGGATCCAATGTCCTCGATAAGCTTGGCCTCGAATATGGCATAGCCTGATGCCGACTCGAAGAGTACGTGGGTCACCATTGCGGTCGTCGTCGGCGTTGACGATGAGCGCTGCGAATTGGACCCTGGGAATCCAAAACTTTTTTTTCCGAGTCCGAAGCCTGTCCGAATTAGGAAAGTCGGCGCCGGGGTCGGGCGGAGCGGCCGCGCCCTTAGGTTGCTATGCTTTGCGACGAGGTCGGATGATTACCTGGTGGCGTTAATACTGACGCCCACTCACGGCTTTATGATGATGCTTAATAGAGAGGCGATCGTTCTACGAAGCCCACGGAGCAGTACTATTGGTACGAATCTGCGTTATACAGGATCTGGTACTTTGTCCTCAATGTAATCGGAGTGTCTCTTTTTCTTTTGTCACGTTGCACCCTCCTTCGGAAGGGATAGATCGATTACGATAGTGTTCAAAACTCCGTATCTGCCTCAAGGCTGATGAGGCACGACAAAGGAACTAGGTATCCGTCAGCGTGGTGTATGCGCGACTTGATGAGTCCGCGAGGACGACTGCCGTTTATTCTTGACGATCCCGTATCTCTAAGGCTTCCAGCGGAAAAGATGTCGTTGGACATACGGTGATGATTCATCAAATTCAATAGCCTGTCAAAGTGACGACGCAGTCCGGTTGCGGACCAAGTGATCCAGATAACGAAAAAAAACTAACGCCCACACTGATCCACGACCCCCCTTCCGGTTGGGACATTCCAAGGCGTAAAGCTACCTGTGAATGAACAAAAACATTATACATGCATGTTTTGTTCCGCCATGCATTGTCACGACAAGAGTCTAGCCTTTTTTCACAAGTATTGGTCAAGTGGGGCGTCTATTGGATTGGATCTGGAGATGAGCCGATAGAACGGCGCGGTCCGTTCAGGGTCAGCTGGGATGTGACGCGAGGCAAATGTTGTTAACATCACGTGAAAGGGTTCACCTTTTCCAAACATTTGGATGGATTTAAGAGGTCCTCGTGCCGGACAAGTCCCTGCTTATTTAGTACAAAAGCAGCTGGAGCTCCGCTGGACTTGGAGGGCCTT
>JAFLHD010008893.1:0-83899 GCA_018856295.1 Blastosporella zonata | reverse complement strand
AAGAAGTCCGAAATCTTCTCGACTTACTCCGACAACCAGCCCGGTGTTCTTATCCAGGTATACGAGGGTGAGCGTACCCGCACCAAGGACAACAACTTGCTTGGCAAGTTCGAGCTCTCCGGCATTCCCCCCGCTCCCCGTGGTGTTCCCCAGGTCGAGGTCACCTTCGACATCGACGCGAACGGCATCCTGAACGTCTCCGCCTCCGACAAGACTACCGGCAAGTCCAACCGTATCACCATCACCAACGACAAGGGCCGCCTCTCCAAGGAGGAGATTGAGCGCATGGTCGAGCAGGCCGAGAAGTACAAGGGTGAGTGCATGCGAACTTCATGTACCGACTGTATTTTAATGATTCACTGTAGCTGAGGATGAGGCTGCCGCTTCCCGCATCGCATCCAAGAACAGCTTGGAGTCCTACGCCTACAACCTCCGTAACTCCATTACGGACGAGAAGCTCGCCGACAAGTTCGAGGCTGGCGACAAGGCCAAACTCGAGGGCGCCGTCAACGAGACCATCTCTTGGCTCGATGCCTCCCAGGAGGGCTCCAAGGAGGAGTACGAAGAAAAGCAGAAGGAGTTGGAAGCCATCGCCAAGTAAGTTGTTCCTCAAACAAGAAACAACCTTTTCCTGATAACCTTGTCTTCAGCCCCATCATGCAAAAACTCTACGGCGCTGCGGGAGGTGCTCCCGGTGGTGCTCCCGGTGGATTCCCCGGTGGTGGTGCTCCTGGAGGTTTCCCTGGCGCTGGTGCCGACGATGGTCCTAGCGTTGAAGAGGTCGACTAATTCTCATGCTTGCTCATTTTTTACATCATCTCTTAAGTACTTGGACACGCACGCACTCATAATATCAATGTAACACGTACAGCATAAAAATCCATTTTACCTACTTTCATGCCTACATGCCAATTACGTCTTGATCCGATGATTGATGCTCAAGAGTCAAGCCAGTGGCTCACAGGTATGCTTGCTGGTCAATGAGCTTCATGGATGCATATTATCATGTTGGCGGCGGAAATACAGAGGGTATGAAAGCAGGATTGAAACCTTGAACAGTTACTACTTGCAATAGACTTATATAACCTGTCCCTCGCCAACAATCCCGTATCTCAGTCGCCATCTTCTACCAAGTACTACGCACAAGCTATCCGGCGAGGCACCCAATTCGCCGTGAAGAATGGTCAGAAAATGTTGCCAGTCCTGGCCTGTCGCACTCGCAGGTGGAACATATGCGAGCAAAATCCTGGCCCAAGGATGGAGGAAACTGAGTTAGTCTGCTTTAGTCATGCTCAACACGATAGATCAACGCACGTTCGATTTGCGTTCGTTCGATAGGCGGCTGAGGAAGTAGGCTGAGTCAGAAAAGAGTACTTGCAGTCGTAACACACGCGGCGGCCTAACACGGATTATAGGTACTTATTTCGTCACAAGTTCAAAATTCATACTACATGTCCGGCATCAAGACTGGTCAGATGCAAAGGACGTCAGAACGGTCCGATAAGAAAACAATTTATTAAGTATGTAGCCCAAGCTGACAGGCCAAGACGGGGTGGAGCTCAAGTGCCCGAAAGAAGCAAGTCGGAACTCTCCAGTAATACATTTGAACGCTGGTGGCCGGTCCGGGTTGATACTGCTGCGTCCTTGGGAGTTACTTGGGTCACAAGTGCTTTGGATTAAAGAAACTGAAAGCCGTAGGGAGCTCTCAAGGCAGGATATGCAACCAACAGCGACACTTCATCGTTGGCCTCAGAACCGGCGAAATTTCCGGCATCTCAACACTGCTTTGCGTCACCCGTTACTCATTAATCAGTACTCATTCGCAACTGTTGTTTGGACCCAAGTCAACATTGAGTCGACAGTCTTGATCTTTGTTTCAAAGCCTGAGCAGTGAGCATCTTCATCAACCGAGACTAGCGGGATGTTTGTCAGGCAAGTTCGGATCCATTCGCCAAGCCATGTGGATTATCCCCATCACGGATGCAATTCCTCTCACAAGCAAGCTCAAGTGCTGAAGCCAATTATTTATTGCGAGGTTTACATGGTGGACTTTTTGCACAACGCATTCCACAGGAGAAGCAGCGTGGGGTCTAGCTTTCCTGATACTGATGCTGCATAATTTCAGCGTCCATTGATTCCTCCCAATGGAAGAGACCGTTGACCTCGGGATGGTATGTACTACAGCGAAGATCATCTCTTCGGTGACAACGGTATATAAATGCGCCCGACTCTCAGATCTCAATCTTCAGCCAAATCCCAACGTAAACGATCTGCTCTTTCTAGCTATCGCATTCAACGAGCTACTCAGGTTGTCAGCGACCATCGATTCCGCCTACTTCAGCTCGTTGAATAGCAGGTTTTAAGTAGGGCCTGGTTGGTAAGTCAAAGTCTATGACGACGTTGTATATTCTTACCTATGCTTACCTAGTTTGAAGTTACCCAGTTCGAATTTACCCAACGTCGACATGCCATTTGCAACATCCAAGCCAGAATTTCGTTTCTCAAGCCTAGTAGACGGAAGTGGCAGCGATAGTGATGAGGGGGCGGACAATCAAAATGCAACACAAAGACGGAGACAGGTGGTTTCAAGATCGTAAGTCAGGCTTGATCAGTGAACGCCCATCTCTCACGAGCTTCAAAGCTCTGGCGCATGTGTACACTGCAAGTCCCTGAAGGTCTGTCGGGGACGCAACATTTTCCGAACATTTATCTGACTGGTTTACAGGTCAAGTGTGAGTTTAAACGCGGTGAAAGCGTCTGTCGAAGGTGCCAGGCTGGGGGCCATCATTGCGCCGCTCGATCTCGAAAGAAGCGCAAGCCAGCACCGTACGTTCCATTATCATTAGATATATGTGCCCTTCCCCTCACACACCCCGTGTAGCACTCACGAGGATCTGCAGGCGAAGGCTCACCACCAAGACCTTCAGATACAGCAGTTACTTGTCCAGTTTGATAAACTGAAGGCGGACAACAGAATACGAGAGTCAATGACGCGTGCACAATCCATCCGCCCACCTGACATTAGTAGGTGACTCCGCTTCTTATATTGTGTTCAGCTGACGAACATACATATGGACAGAGAAAAGTCTGATGCTTCGAAGGTGGTCTTCGCCGGCCAGAACGCCAGAGGAATCAATTAGAATAAAATTTCTACCTGGTATGGGCACACAGAGTTCAGATGAAACACCATCGCCGCCAGACATTGTCAAGTACTGCGACCTGTACGCGGAAGAAATTGATTATCTCTTCGAAATGTGAGTGTGTTCTCTTTACTCAGTGGCCGTCTACTGAGTCGAAACTGAAGATTTTTTGACCGCATTAATGTACGAACATGTAATTGCCATGCACACAGTTGCCCTAATATCTCCGTCAGCCTTTTTTTTCTATCTTAGATCCTGAACTGCACACGCCTCAGAACCTAATATGGACCTGTCCGTTCTTATTCACTGTCAGTAAGTGCTATCACTCCTCCTTTCTACCGAGCTGTACTATTTACTCACCATCCCCGACTAGTCTGTGCCGTGGCTTCGCGATACTACGAAGAGAAGCCTACCATGTATATGATGGCTATGGAATTTGCTCGCGATGCTGCCGGACGGGCGTTGATCGATGGGTCGAAAAGTGTGGATGTGTGTCAAGCCTACCTCTTGATGGCTGTCTACCCTGTTCCCAAGAAGAAATGGACAGAAGATCGTAGCTGGTTGCTCATGGGAGTTGCTATTCGGTATACAGGCATTTCATATTCGATACTCTATTCGTCTGACAAATTTTCAAGGATGGCGATAGAACTGGAACTCAATCAACCACCGCCTGATACCTGCAATGAGCGAGAAAGGCTGAACAGGACCCGGACGTGGCTCAATTGCTATTGCGTTGATGGGTCACATGCAATTCAGTTCGGCAAAATGCCTATGCTTCGTTTGGACGACTACCTAGCCATGCATTCTCGGGAGTGGTTCAAGACGCCAATGAATTTGCCTTTTGATGTCCACCTCTGTGCATATGTGCATATAATCATTATTGTCGCTGAATTCCGAGCGATCATGGCGAAAGAGGCTGAGTCGCCAGTGAGTGGTGCATTAATCCATGAACCGCTAGATAATTGATCATGATACAAGGACTTCGATGTAGTCGCATTGGTCCTGAAAACAGAAGCAAAACTTTCGCAGGAACTGACAGAATGGATTCAAATATATGCTCATGAATTCTCCTATCTTCGTAAGTCATAATAAGAAAGCATTGTAGATCCTTCGACTGAAATGGTGTATCAGCACTCCCTATATGCGCATATCGGGGCAATACAACCCAAATGTACGCCTCATTATTTTGCATAAGTGGATTGGCTGACTTTAGGACTAGGATCACGTCGTATCTGCGTCTGGTTGTTCTTGCTGTTGGCTTCCAGCATGCCATAAAAACGGGATTTACCAGAGATTCCGAACTCGTTCTGAGGTCAATAAAGGCTGCTCGCGAAGTCATTCAGATTATGGTTGAACGTCTATACCCAACGGGAAACCTGCGATTCGCCATGGGGGCTAATTTCCTATATGTTTCATTCGCAGCTGCGTTCCTAATTAATGTGAGTTGGTTAGAATCCAGATCATCCTCCATTCACACTGTGCCGTAGCTTTTACGCCCTAAACTTTTACCTTTGCTGGATGAGAAGAGGCAGACCGAGATCATTCAGGATGTCCGGAACCTCATAGTGATATTGGGATCCAAGGACGTGGCACTAGACGGTCGGCACACGCCGGCTTTATACTCTCGGTTTTTATCGTCACTTTTGGCCAAGCACAACTGTGCACCCCCTGAAGTCACCTCTGGATCGCCTTCCAACGAGTGTCCCGCCACTCAAATTCCCATTGATGGCCCAGCCACATCATCACTCACCTATTCCTGGCCAGACATCATGTACGACTTGGATGCTTTTGACCAGCAACATGGAAGTCCTTCAGTACAAGAAGGATTCTACAAGGCAGGCGATGTCGACATGGATCTCAGCCTTTCCCACTTTGTGAGGACTGTGAATCAGGAGTACCCTATATCTCCGGATCCAGTGCAATATGTAGATATATCCAATGACCCTCAAGGGTTTAGGTGGGATATTCAGGGCTCTTCTGCGGCGATGCAGTTTGCAGACTTGTGGAGGAGTTGAGATGATACCAGATATAAAGGGAAATACAGTGTAACATAGACAAATACGTTTGTTGAACGCCGCATGTGATCGCGTCCAACGTTGTAGCCTACTGAGTTCCCCTTTTGTGGTACTCACCACAACGTATGTCGTCGCTCTTTCGTCCGACACGCGCATCTTCTCCTGCAAAACCCCCTCGAAACCTTGAGCAGGTCGAAAAATTCGCCGCTGATATCTCTCGGGCCTCGACCAATGCTTCTGTCCCCGAACTCACTGACCTATCTCCCAGCGAAATTGACCTTCTGGATACGGTGATCGATCGTGCTGGACCTTCCTCCACCACCTTTCTTGGCGTGTTCAAGGCTTATAACGATGTCCTTCACGAACGAGGTCTTAATCCCCAAGAGGTTGTCTACTATGGAAAGCTGCTCAAGCTCGGGACGATGAAGGGGAAGAATTGGGGCGACAAATGGAACGCAATCAAGTCGCAGTATAGTCCTTCGAGTGCAAGAGAAAACTGTCACACTCGTAATGAACCACCACGACCCAAATATAAGACACCTAGACGTGGTGTAGATGCTAGGGCGCCTCCGACTGAGGATACGTACACCGTACACGCCCATGCCGGTGGCAATGGAACCTCTACATCCTCCATCGGTCTCACTGTCTCTACCAATCGACCACAGCGACGTCCTCGAGCCCAGACAATCTCATCCCAGGCTTCTCACGACCCAAAGAGCCATTCCCGACCTTTGTTTTCAATTCCAGCACCTACCCCACCATCGCAATATATACCAATGAGGGAATACACTGAAGAACCTTCGGATAGCGAGGACAACTACGCTCCGTCCACTACACCACCTTCATATCTCGCCGCCACCGCTCATCAACAACCTCCAACTTCCAGACACCTGCCAAAAGTGATCACCTCTGCTATTGCAAGAAAGGTCGTCGCGAACGCAAGAGAACAAAGAGGCAGTAATCTGAATGACGAAGACGCTTGGAAAAAGATAAGGATGCAAAGGGACGAGGCAGATGCAGATGCGTTCAGGAGAACCCAGTCACTAGAGCGTTGCTTCAAGGTGTGGAAACAGGAGTTCCATTGGATAGTAGTGCGTATACCATCTTACCACATTTGTTGTGATTAGAGCCTGAATTTACTATATTGTAGATGGCCAACGAGAAAATTGTCAAGGCCCGGGACGATATGATTCTGGAATTTCATCTTCAACGGTGGAAGAACGCCTTTGTCTCTCGTCACGAGATATACCAGCGCATCACCACCGCGTTTGACAACCGGCGTCGCAGGAAAATTCTGACAATTTGGAGGAATCACCTGAAGGAAAGGGAACAAAACAAGTGGCGTCGCGATATGCGTCAGAAAATGAAAACAATCCGAGAGAAACGAGAGCACAAACTGTGCAAAGATGCTTGGGCAAAGTGGCGCCAACAGTATCGTTCCCACTTGGCTGACCACCATTACATCGAACATTTCGCGCATCGATTTTTTGAACGTTGGAAACAACAGCTATCCACCATAAGCCAGTTCGAAATGATCGCTGATGACGCCTTTCAGGTCTTTCAGGAGAGAAAAATGGAATATTATTTGGACCGCTGGCGGACCGCAAAAGCTATACGGGTTTCTGAACAAGTGATATCAGAGAGGATTGGGTTGAGGTTAATGCATGGCACGATGACTGTGTGGCGAAAGAACATGTAAGAGTTTTTGTCTGTTTCGGTTTCCCTCTAAATTGACATGTACCAAGGTATGGCCGCAGGGTGGCCACGGGGTTCTATCGTCTTATTTTGTTGAAGTCGTCGATCAACGCTTGGAAAGCCCGTCGGGATCGGATACACGTATGTGCTCCCTCTTCGTTCACAGCCTACCCTATTCACCCACATGGTCAGACTTTCGAAAGCCGCGCGCTTAAGCATGTTGCTCGTCAGGATGCCATACTACTTCGTGCCGTCTATCGAATTTGGAAAGTTCGGTCGCAGGGCAAAGCACTTGAGCAGGTTAAAAAGTTAAACCTTATGTATGCTGCTTTGTCAGTTTGGAAACAGCAACTGCTGCAGCAGAGACACAATAACAGTACGCTCGAATATACATGTTTGCCCTCCTGCCCTCATTGTTTTTATAGACCTTGCTGTAGACTTTGCTCGCTCCAAGTCTAGTGCAGTGGTGTCCTCATTCCGCAAATGGCAAGAAAAACTTGGTATCTATCGGAGCGCGCATTTGGTCGCGGTGCAATACCATTCAGAACAACTTTATCCCAAGGCGCTCTTAATCTGGCGTATCAAGCTTCGCGACAAGCGGAAAATGGCCAGGCGGGCGAGGGACCTTGACTATTATTTTTCCACTCGCCGTGCTTGGAGAGCATGGAAGGTGATCATGAAGGGAAGGATGGTCGAGAAACGCTTGGTAGAGTTTCAGTGCCGGCAGACTTTATATAGTAAGTTTTGTCAAATGTATTGTTCGTGAACTTACATACGAGGCCCACGCAGCATGGTTACATCGGGCCCGCAGACAGAAGCAACACAGATTGGCTGAGAACACCATAATAAAGGTTGGGGCAATTCAAAACAATCTTCAGGCTGGCTAAATATAAATAATCCCAGCGATTGTTACGAAATGCCCTAACTGTATGGACAAATCGCGTCATCGCGGTTAAACTACAGGAACTGGACGCAGAGCAAAATTATAACATCACCGTTCAAACGTAAGTCACAACAACTTTGCCATAACACATCGAACTAATTGTTGTTATCAGAGCCACATTTGAAAAATGGCGGACGGCATATGCTCGTCGTTCTGACCTGATCAGCCTCATGCAAAATGTGCTTTTGATTAAACGAGAAGGTAGCCATTTGCTTTGAATTAATTGTGTTTTTAATAATTCGCACCTCGACAGAAAATATGCGCCGTGTTTTCTTTCGCTGGCTGAACCTTGCGCGCCTTACGCGACAACGTCGGATTACTTTGCAAGAGAAGGAGGATGAGATCAAATTTTCTGTGATAGCGTATACCTGGGACAAATGGAGGGGACGCTTTAGTGACGAAAAATTGCGACCATTGGTGAATTATCATTATTCAATTGCACGTTCGGAATTAACTCTTCTGGCAGGAACGTGTTGTGATGCTACAGACCCAAAGGAATACATTATTCAGGGCCTTCGGCTTATGGCATTCGAAGACCATGGTATGTTCACAGGTGGCATTGCTCTCTTTCTTCGACCTTACGTCAGTTGTTACAGTCGCTTCCTGCTATACGATTCCATGCAAGCAATACGAAGACAAAGTATTTTGAAATCTGGCGACAAGCTATGCCGAGAGCTCTTCAAGCTAGGGATGCACGCAAAAAAGACAGATCTATAACCCTAAGTAAGATCAAACATCGCAGATAGTCATTTATCTTATACTGCATTGTAGGAAAGTACCTGGACACGTGGACTCAAGCCTACCACAAGAAGATCGACCTCAAAGCTGTAGCGTACGTCATTCAGCCTCTTTGATTTTTTCTGCGCATGAAGCCCAATGCATTTTGTAGACGAGCAAGATATCTTCGGCTTCCTACTGCTGTGCCGCGACAGTCTCGTCCTGTACCTCAAGCGACTCTTCCCAGCTACAACGTATTCCCGCGTTCTGGTGGTCATCGATCGTCCAAAGAACCCTCCACGCCGTCGACGCCACCATACCTAACTCCGCCAACAAGTGTTGCCCGACCTAAGCCAATTGCAGAGATGAGTCTAGGATCGAGGGTTTCGTCGCCAAGAACACGCGAAATAAGCCCGGCGAGATCCAGAATATCTTTCCCTGAGAGGGCTAGCAGTCCAACAAGGGCGAGCCCCTCCAGTGAAGCAGGTGCGAACGAGGGTGCGAGGAGCAGACTTTGGTTGGAATTGCGTGAGGTGCAAAGAA
Organism: Blastosporella zonata; assembly: GCA_018856295.1. Classification (NCBI taxonomy): domain Eukaryota; kingdom Fungi; phylum Basidiomycota; class Agaricomycetes; order Agaricales; family Lyophyllaceae; genus Blastosporella; species Blastosporella zonata. The sequence continues at coordinate 74,846 of JAFLHD010008893.1, read as the reverse complement.
AACCCCGGCCATCCTCATTGCATTCTCGACCAAGGGAATAAGATACCCTTCGAGGTCCCGTTTATCTATTGATTATTTATTTCGCCACTGCAATTCACTGTATAACACCATCTGCCAATCATGAATTACGATAATATTGCCATCCCACCCAGTTCGCAATTACGAAATAAGCTCCTGTTGGGATAATGAAGAGTGCGAGATACTTGTAATGCGTATCGTGGGCGAGCATATCGAACAGCTAGAAAAATTTAGTAACTTTCGAGAGTTTGAAAGTGTGTGTTGTACGTACAGGAAGGCCCGTGCCCGGAAGGAATGCGCTGAAAAGGATGGCATAGCTTGCAATAGCAAAGAAAGCGGCAGAAGAGGCGAGAATGAGATGACCCGAATTGAAGACCATCTGCAAGAGAACGTGTCAGAACAATGAGATAGAAATCCTGTTGAAGTGTTTACTTCACATCGTAGTCGATGACAGAGTTATAGTTAGAGTATCTGTCCCAATTTGGTCGCCTGGTGATGAAAAGTTCATCTCATTGATAAATTATTAATACGTTGCTCCTAGACCACCACCATGAGCTCCCTGCCAGAGCCTGTCGAATGCGGGCATGAAGAGGCTGAGTCTGTGCTCTCTCCTCGAAAGACCCTGACAAATCTCGTCTGATATCCATTGCTCAGCACTCAGGCCCCTCAGCCAGTGGCGGGGTCAAAGTCGGGGCTCTCTGACGAGGAGGCGGGTTTCGAAGAGCAAATCCGCTCCAAGTTGCCAGCGATGCCACTGCCAGAGATACCTGCCCCGAACCTTGATCTTGAGTTGGACATGACCTCGATTCTCGGCACGTCTTCGAATGCCGAGTAAGTGATCTATCACTCCCTACATGACTGGATGTATTGGACTGTAGTGAATCATTATGGTTTTGCAGAGTGGCAAAGGTCCAGAAGCGAGCTTCTAAAGTGTTGAAATTGTCTCAAGAAAACGAGAAGCTAAAGGCCGAGCTGGAGGCCATGACGGCGCGGCTGGAGGCAGCTGAACGGCGACGAGAGGAGCTGGCTAGGCGTCAGCAGATGGTGATGGATATGCCGTCGTCGTGAATGACATTGTAGGAGGGAGTATTACTGTATGACGAGAGGTTATGTATCATGTGGAGCTGCAGTTTTGATCTATAAATCACCCTGTTCCCTTTCCTATCTTCCTTGTACCACAATGTCTAGCCGCAGGCCCTCAGACCGCACACCCTCCTCTCGCCGACCCTCCATCGACCCATGGAGACTCATTCCCATGGACAAGTCAGTATCCTTCTTTCTCAGCCCCGACCCCACTCACCCCATCTCTTAGGGTCAACCATGTCGGCGGATCCGATGACTTCAACGTCGTCTTCATCGGCGCAGGAAACATCATGTTTGGCGAGTTTCCTTCTTCTCCTTCGAGACGCGTCTGACATCACTTCAGGATCTGATGAAGGCCCCTGGAACCACTCCTTCCGCTTTGAACAGTGAGTGTTTCCTCGTGATATTCCATCGTGAGCTTTCCATTAACTCCTATCCGCCTACAGTAAACTCGGACGGCGTCTCAAGGTTGTCGCCCTCATTGATCCAGCCATCGAACGCGCCACCGCTGTTCTACAGAAAAAATGCGACTCATTTGTTGTCTCTGCATACCAAGACACTCGGGTCTTTAAGACTCTCGAAGACTTTGTGAAGAGCATGTCCCCCAAGGATAGGCCTCGTGCAATCATTGTCGGCAGCCCTCCTATGTTCCGCGGCTCGCTCCAGCCAGGGCGCGATATCGAGATGCAGATCCTCAAGTACTTTCCTGGCGTAGCTATGTTCCTCGAGAAGCCTGTCGCTACAGGTCTTCCCCATGAGATTGACGATGCGTTCACGATCGCGAAGACTATCAGCGACTCCAAAACGATATGTTCCATCGGGTACACTATCATCCTCAATGTCAATTTCCCATTATTTATGAGCTCCTAGATATATGCTACGGTACCTAAAAGCCGTTCAGATGATGAAGCGAATCATCGAAGAAAACAACCTTACCGTTATGGCGACCATCGCACGATACGCATGTGCATACGAGTCCATCGCCAAACCAGATTGGTGGGACAAGTCCAAGAGGTTAGTTCCTAATTTCTCTCTTATCCACTCAGCTCTGATGGATGAGATCAGCGCTGGGCCCGTGATTGAACAAGGCACCCACTTCTGTGATCTTTCTCGCTACTTTGGTGGAGAGGTAGACATCTCCACCGTCAGCGCGCACTCACTGGAATGGGACGAGAACGCTGGTCACCTTTCCAAGGTTTCCATTGACGAGAGTAAGATCGCACCCGAAAACAGAATCCCCCGTGTAACAGCTGCGACCTGGTACGTTCTATGGTTTCTAAGAATTACGCCGCCCATATGAACCTCGACATAAAACAGGAAGTACGACAGCGGGGCTGTCGGTAGTTTCACTCATATCGTGGCTCTTCAGGACACTGCGTACAGTTGCGAACTCGAAGTATTTGCTGATGGCTATCAATTCAAGTATGATCCCAAGTGCTCTGACGTCATCCCTTTTAATACCCCCCCTAGATTGGTGAACCCATACGTCCAGCCCGTGCTCTATGTACGTAAGCCTGGGGATGAGAATGAGCAGGCTATCCGATTCCCGGATGATGATCCTTTCTTCTCGGAGGTCTCTAACCTCATTGATATCATTGAGGATATCGAAGAGGATCCCGAGGCCGCTCAGATACTGAGCACATACGATGGTTAGTTATCTATGATCGCAGCCATTCTTTGAGCATCCTGACGGAACACTTTTTACAGATGCAGTTAGGACATACGAGTTGACCTGGGCTATTCGCCAAGCTAGTGAACGTTCTCGCGCTGCGAAACTCCAAACTAGCGCTCAAGTTGCGCAGCAGGCGGCCTGAGTGTCTCCTGACGTTGTCCGATGTCCTGGCGCATCCTGACAACTTGTACAAGTAACGACCGTGTAAAGATAAGGAAGTGTAACATTAAATAGAGCATGTTTGTAGTTTGTAATAATTGTGAGCTGGATTGTGAATAAATCCTGACAACCTTGGAGCGAAGGGAGCAAGCATGAGAATCACTGGGACTCAATATATTCTAAATCTCCTTTCAATCTCTTAGGATTAGATACCTCAAGCGCCTCTTCCTTTCCGGCATGCTTCTCTTCAAATTTCCTTTTTCTCTCGGCCTTGTTTTTCTCTCGAGTCGCAAGCTTGTCTAATTCCTCTTCTAGATGGGCTTTGAGCGCAGGAATGTTCTTCATAGATGAACCACAATAAAAACAAGCAAGGTCTTCCTTCAAAAGAGCCTCATAAGGTTTAGGCTCCAATTTCGCCATCTACACAATTTATCAAAAATACGTCTATAAGCTGCATGAGAAGAACTCACTGAGTTGAAATACGAGTCCTCTGCATCAAACCACGACAGTACTTCATTGATATCCAAAAAGAACCCAACCTTGGGATGAAATGAATTGTAGTGTTTCTTGCTCTTCATCCGCTCGGAATGCAGATCAGCCGAAAGGACATGGAGATGAAGGTGGCTTTTATTGCGTAGAAAATCAGGAATGACGCGTCACAATATATGGCCAGGGGGATCGGACTCACGACATCGAGGGTGCGGCGTGAAATCCTGTCCATATGTCCCATTTGAATCCATAGCGCTTCAGCATCTCACCCTCAATTTCTTGGCGCAGTGCCGATGCATCTTCGCTGAGATTGACAATGACCTGTTTAGCATGGGCCTTGTCGCCTTTTAAAAGAGTCCTCAGGCTCGTTAAAACGGTCGTGTCCATAGGGGGTTTCACTCTGGGCAGGAGCAGAAAATGGAAGATCGATTTGGGATAAGAGTCATATATCGCCAGTGAGTTTACAGTATGATTGAAGAGTATTGAGCTTGGAAATGTGACTGGTTCTTTCAGAGCGTAAGTGCGCAGAATATTCAAGTTGTGTGCCATGATGGTCGATGACCAAACTTTACGAATTGATCAAGCCAGATGCATGATCGTTGATACAACCGTTGATACTATTTCCAGCTACAAGCTTCAAGCTTTAGCCCTTGTAGTTTCAACTCGTGCTCTACGTCTCTCTCTCTCAGTCTGTGTGCTATCTTTTGTGCTGCGCAGCATACAAAATGTGACAACTTGGGAATGACTCTTCCATTGAAATGTATATAAATATCACCGCCCAGCGCTTAGAAGCTCCCGAAGATTTTCAGAAAGAGTTGGCATGTTGATAGTCGTTGTCAAATTATCACCTTCGGACAGAGTCCCACGATGGCGAACGCCGCTAGTTGACGGCGTGGGCAGCTCTTCAGCTTTCCGACGGTCAATGTCCGCGACAAGTTGGGCAAAAGACAAGAAAAGAACTTCGGCCTGAGCAAGGGTTGTGTCCAGTTCAATGGTCATGCTAAGTTCGTTGCAGTACTGAAAAAGCAGAATTAACTGGGCGTTCCGCTTGGTAGCCAAAAACACACACCTTGAGTATCTCGTCGAACTATTTCATGCAACATCAGATCAATGCAGTGGACGGTTGCTAACATACTCACCTCGACAAGATAGCGCAGGATCATGTCTCGGTGCGATTGGAGCACGGCTAATGCTACGAAAAGAACGAAGTCATTGCTGTAATAGTCCGACCACAAAACCTCCCATAAACGGAGGACATCGTCGAACGGGAATTCCCGTTTGAAAGCGATCAAGACCCAACTAAAAGGACATATAATTTCACAGAAACCATAGCGATTTGAGAACCCAACTTACCGGAAACAGAAAAACAAGTTGAGACCATCGGTTTTCTCTAGACTCAAGATAAGCCAAAACCGAGATGTAGATACAATTTCGGTCAGCTTGCCTAGATGCTTGTATAGCTCGGGGTCCATAACACCAATGAGTTGCTGAAGAGTTAGCAATTGTTTCTTCATGCCACTTTGGTCTCGTAGGAAATTTTGCTTCTGCCCATCGTGAAAATCTGAGTCAAGAAGCGTTCACAATCGATGCCTGACGGTACACACCATGCGATGCATCACTTCTACAAAACACCAAAACGTCATTTCCTCATTGGCATCCATGACCACATAGATCGGGGCACATAGATCTGACATTCCCTGCACATAACCTGGGAAAGGAATGGTTAGTCACAAATGAGGGAAACAATAAATTAAGAAAACCTAGATCTTTCTCATAGAAGTTATATGTCAACAAGATGCCTGCATGTCGATCAATGTGCTCATTAGTGGGTGATTGAGAACCAATGTCACTGATGTTCGGCGAAATAGAGGAGTAGCGTTGGTGATTCTTCTTCTCGTCACCTTGCCCAGCGTGCGATGTAGGTTCTGGGGTGGTGAAGAGTGGTTGGCTGCGGTCGGTACGGCGACAGTCTACGTCTATTCGATGCCGCTCCTAACGCAGCAAGCGCGAGTTATGAACAGACTTAGTAGCAGTAAGAATGATAGAGCGAACCTCAATGATATCTGGCCGGTCGAATACTTCTGGGACGCCGCACCACTGGTCTTTGAGGTCGTGGTACATTTTACTGCACAAAAAATCAATTGCCATTCTAAACAGCACCAAAGATACACATGCCGTTTTTTCTCCCAGTTTTGTAGTCGTTCGGAGCGAGTTACATCCCACTCGTACACCCCAAGGACAAAAGGCCAGATAGTTTGTCTAAGCTTGCCTTTGGGGTTGACTCCACGTCTGAACACCTCCCGTTTCATTTCTTCAATTCTGACCTTTGGTTTGCCATCATCTGCAAACCATTTGGCCCACATGGCCTCGTCGATTGGGTGTGTTGGATCTCGGGACGATTTAGGAGTAGGGAGGTTGGAGGTAGAATGCAAGAGCTCAAATATTCCCAGCGAGGAAGTTTCTTCTGCGGTGGAGGTAGACGGGAGAGCTTGTGCCTCTCGTCTACGAGCACGCTCGCCTTCTTCGGCGACTATCCTAGCCCAACGTGCGAGATAGACGCGTGCGCTTTCAAACTCACCGACGCCCCCTTTCTCGACCCAGCTGCCCCACTCCCATTCTCCATTGGCGTTGACGAGGCTGCGAACAGGATCGGGTAGATGGGGAATGATGGGTTTTGCGAGGGGATGAGAGAGAATGTTCTGAGCGGCGTGGCGGGTGGCACGCGTGATGTTAGAGAAGGACTGGAGGAGGGCGATGCGTGCCTGGGACGAGGAGGGGGGGTTGGATGTCGGGGACGGGAGGGAACGGTGAAGAACGGATGAGCGGTGAGAGTAAGGGTTGGGGGGCGAGGTCACTATGGGACGGGGGCGGCGATGGGCAGGAACAGGTGAGTGCGAGTTGGCAAACGACGACTGCGCGAGTATGTCATCTACTGCATCATCACTGAAGATCTGCGTCGAGTGGGCCTCCATGTCCGCCCGCGACGGGTCTACCAGAAACAACGACGGCTCCAGCGTCGACCGCATCAGGTGCGAGTACGCTCGGAGCCGTGAAAGAAGGTCTTCCCCGCCCCACGAGTTCCCTGACTGCCCCACATGCATCGCAGGAGGCGGGTACGATGTCCTGTCTTGCGCCAGTGGTCGCGGCGGCAATGCCAGAGTAAATGATCGCGACTCGTCATCGTGGAAGTGCAGAGTAGGTAAAGTGTCTCCATTGATCAGGTTAATACCAATGGATCCATCTGCGGCGGGTCTCAATCGTGAATAGGCTAAAGAGACCGAGCAAAGACTCACACCAAGAAGACAACGTCGGGGGATGCACAAGAAGCGAATATATCGAGGTCAATGGAACAGAAAACGCGTACGATTCAGGTCTTTGTGTCGGCAGGTCAATGAGAACAACATCTAGAATCAAAACATGTTAGATACGCCCGTAGACATAGATCGAACGCACCATCGTCTTGTTCGTCCCACTCAACTTTTTCCTCAATCTTCACAAACTTGTCCCATTCAGTTGTCCCTCTTTCGTTGAGGAGTGTTTCCGGGATCCAGGCGAGCAAGTAGATTGGGTTCGTAGCCTCCTAAACACAGAGTCAGACAGCCACAGGATGCAACACATCAGTACCAACTCTTTTGACTAGCGCAACGAACCCCGGAATATTGTCCCTCGCATAAGCTGTTGGGTTGACATAGACCTTTGACTTGCTGTATATGAGACGATATCTATCGTCGTCACGACTCTGGCTGCTGGATGGTGCTGGGGGAAGGTCTGTCCGCTTAATCTCAACCATCGAGTCCGACTATTATGGTATGTATGAGTGGTGTTCTCGTAGAGTATTACGGACCAACCGGTGATATGGAAACAAAAGAATCAAGAGAAGACGACGTCTCTAAGTACTCGTCGTCCATTCCTGACCGCAGTTGCCGCAGTGTACCACACGTCATGCCCAATTCGCACGTGCACCGATACCAACAATAAATTTCATAAGTAGTACAATACGCTACTATCCTCACATCAAGTCTGGTCTAAATCCCTTCGGAAATACCTGCCTTACGTTGACGTTGATCCTCGTTGTCTTCAAGTAATTTTCATAAGGTTCCCAATCCTTATTTAGATCCCGAAGATGAGGTGGCAAGGTATCGTCCAATATTCGAGGTACTCCTGTCCAAAGAGGTGAAAATGTCCAATGCACGAATATGTAAAGCTTTACCATGGTACGCGCGTCTACATTCCGGGCCCGACATGATGACTACATCTCCGGAGCGAAGGAGGATTGGCACTGGTGTTGAATCCCGGCTCAGACCGCCAATAAGAAAAACAGCTGCATTTCCAAGGCTATTTGTAGTTTGATGAATAAAGGCTATCGGATATCATTTAAATGAACTTGCGAAATGGATACAAGGGGCGATGTGGCGCATACTTCGGACCTGTCCACGTGCGCCATAAGAGTATCCTTCTAGGTGTTTAGAAATTAGGCGTATGCAGAGAAAAGGAACCAACCTTCGTTTGATAAAAATTAACGATCCCAGCATCGGGTTCTAAGAACAGATACGTGAGTTGAAAGTGAAGGGAATAGGCATATGTCATACCATAAGTCTCGTTCCAGGTAGTCCAATCCGCCTCACTCTCTCCCCAATTAACGTTGGTGTCGTTATGAACTTGCTTCCAGTCAACAGCAGCAACTGCCTCTTTGCATAGATCCCGTAGGCGGGGATCTATGACACCTTTGCCTTTGGTAAAGTCGTATTGTTTTGTTCCCCAGTGATAAAACCAGCCAATGTTGGCCCAGCGTAATTTTGAAAGCAGTTCAGACGAAAGTGCTGGTTTGATGGTGGTCGAAGGAGGCGGTGGAGGCTTCGGTGTGATTGAAATGGACGAAAAGGTATCGGGCCCAGCGGGCGTGTTGTTCACGAGCTGCCTAGGACCTGGAGCCTCTTGGGGAGGAGAAGAGTCTTCTGTAGCCTTGGGCTGTATAGTTATATTTTCACTAGGGTCCTTTCGAGACCTCAACCATGTATTCCACAGACCCTCTTGTGGAAGGATGTAATGAATGTCGAGGTTGGTCTCATTTTCGCGTGCTTGATCGCAGAGGGACCATTTCACTAGTTCTCGTTGCTTTTGATGTGAAATGAAGGATGGTAAGATAACCAAGCCTATGTGGTATAGATGAATATATATATATATATTCAAACAGGGCGGAGACAACGGCACCAGGTATCTGAGGGATTGTGTAGGCTTTAGTGGCTAAAGACAACTCGCAGTGCTGAACTGAGTGAGATCCCCTCCATACACCTTGTTGGATCTCGTGCTGTCTGACGGGGTCGAGAGTGGCGAGGTCGAGGACATTGGAGAGATCTGGTGGAGGGAAGCGGGCTTTGTATTTTTTTTCTGCAGCCCTGAAGGGAGACCAGTCAAGCTCAAGGTCTGAGTTCCTGTTCTTTGTGGCCTTGAGAAAGAGACGACGGGCCTTTTTGTAGGCGAGGGAGTTTGGATCATGGAGGTAGGCTGAAGACATCAATTCGGAACCAAACAGCCGGCCACCAAAGTTTTGACTCTGCTCCTCCTCTATGTCTGTATGGCTCCCCCGTGCCACCTCCGCCGTCCTCGCTCGCTCTTCTTCTAGCCGTGTTGCCCTAATTTATTCTCGCCGACCCCGCTCTGTTCTACCCCGCCCTACCGTACACTACCAGTCCTCTCGACGCCTACAAACCCCCTCCAATAATGATCCGAAACCTACCCCTCCTGCCACCGCAGAGCCACCTCTTTCCGCCAGGGTTTGGAAAAAGGTCAAGCATGAACTCCAGCATTACTGGCATGGAACCAAGCTCTTGGTCTCTGAAGTCCGCATATCCTCCCGCCTCCAATGGAAAATCCTCCAGGGAGAGACATTGACGCGCCGCGAACGCAGACAGGTCCCCCTCTCTATTCTCCTTACATATCAGCTTCACTCAAATCCAGCTCTGTTTACAGCTAAAACGCACAACACAGGATCTTCTGCGCCTCGTTCCTTTCTCTGTCTTTTTGATTGTACCATTCATGGAGCTTCTTCTGCCTGTTGCCCTCAAGCTGTTCCCAAACATGCTGCCGTCTACATTCGAGGACAAATATGCCGCGGTACGTGCCATAGTCATCGGATCACATGCACAGGCTGACGTCGGCCCCCAATAGGAAGAAAAACAGCGAAAGCTCCTCCGTGTTCGCCTGGACATGGCTAAATTCTTACAGGAAACGCTCCGTGAATCCGGTCTCAAAGCAAATGCCCACATTGTAGGCAGTGATGCTTTCAAGGAGTTCTTCCGCAAGGTACAGGTCCTCACTTCAGTACAACGTGATTATACTCACCTCCAGAGAAGGTCCGTTCCACTGGAGAGTCTCCGTCTGCCCAGGACATCATTAACGTCGCCAAGCTCTTTGACGATGATCTCACGCTCGATAACTTGTCCCGTCCCCAGTTGGTCTCGATGTCAAGGTACATGGGTCTGAACGCATTTGGCACCGACAATTTCCTTCGTGGCACCATTCGATCCCGTCTTCTACATCTTCGTCGCGATGACCAGCTCATCAACAACGAAGGTATCGACGAGCTCTCAACCTCCGAACTCCAAGCGGCCTGTCAATCTCGCGGAATCCGTACAACGGGTGTATCCCCGGCGCGTCTTAGAGAGGAGCTTCAGACTTGGGTCGATTTGCACCTGCACAACCGCGTTTCCGGCGTGTTGCTCGTTCTCGGAAGGGCCTTCCACTTTGATCGCAAGTTCGGTGATGGCGAAGACGGAAAGACCGCCGTCATCTCTAGTTTGGAAAGTGTACTGAGTGGCCTACCCGATAATTTGGTGTGTTTTTACGCTACAATGTCCATGGGTAGCATTTCTCATTTTACCTGTCTAGCTTAACGAGGCGGAATTGGAGGTTGATTCCGACAAAGCCAGCTACAAGCAGAAACTCGAAGTGCTGCAACAGCAACAGGAGCTTATCGAAGACGAAGAAGAGCAGGAACAAAAGGAAGAAGATGCTCGTCGTGCAAAGAAAGAGGCAGAAGAGTTGGAAGTTCGTACAGCGCAATCTCTTTTGCCCGATTCCGAGGTAGTTTTCTGTCTTTCTGCCTCATTCGCAGCACGCCCCCTCACTTCTGTGTAGCTTGTCCCAGGATCGGAAATTGAGGATGAAAACGCACGCATGACCACGGAACAGCTCAAAGAATTGGGCGAAGCTCTTTCCATCCTATCTGCCAAGTCCAGCGTTCTCAAGGAACGCAATGAGCTTCGCAGCCTGATGGAGGAGAATCTTTCGGCAGAGGAGGTATGCACCACTTTGTCAGTCGACATTCCAAAAAAGATGTTAATCGCGCATCAGGACCCCAAATCACCTTCGGGTGCTTTGACCAAGCGGATTCGCAGCATGCTCACCAAAATTGATGGACAACTTGAGGAATACGACAGTCGCGTAGGAAGCTCGTTGCAGATGATTTCTGCTGATGCACAGGGCCGCATCTCTGTACAAGACTTACAGAAGGCTTTGGCTGTGATCAAGCATCGGCCAGACGACGAGGTTGGTCAGGCTGTCATTCAAAAGCTCGATGTCGATAAAGATGGTTTCGTTGAACTGGAGCACGTTCTCGGCCTTGCCAAGGAAGAGGGATTAGGTGCGCAAACCCAATTGATCATGGGCACACTCACGACTCACCTTTTCCTTAGGTATCGTCATTGACGATGAGGCACAGTCCATCATTGGACAGGGTAATGAGATAAAAAATTCGAAGCCCAGGAAGGAGGATATTGTACAGGAATAGAGCTCGACACCTTACGAGTAATTTAATGGCATTTGACAGTTGGAGCGTAAAGGGTATTCTATGATACATCCTCAACTGATATAGATATCTCAGCCACAAGGTCGTTGTAAAGTCCCAGGTCCTCCTTCTGAAAAGTATATATATACATACGTATAACGTATGATTAGGAAGTTGCTTTTGTAGTTCGCTGTTGGACTTTTTCGATACGCGGATCTGGAGTTTTGGGTTGCGATTCCGGTCCTTCAACAGCCTCACTTTCCTCGAACACATCATCATCGGCATCTGAACTCTCGGCCCAAAAACGACCCGCTTGGAGGGCCAACACGCCTGTCAATGCGACACTGCACACGAGATTGTTGGATGCGAGTTCAAGTGTCACAAGACGGAGTGAGACAGGGAAGGGGTCCTTGAGCTGGTGGGCTGGCAATGCGTTAAATTTGGCAAAGACACCTAGAGAGGGAGTCATTAGGAAAGTGTGACGCGGATATTACGAATTGGAAACAGACTGGGAAGCACAGAGTATAAGTACATGGCAATGGTAGTGCCAAAGAGAACTAGAACAAAATGGATGAGTAGGAGGAGATGGTGCGAAGAAGCGCTTAGACGTACAGATACTTCCACCATCGAACATGATGTTACCCGCCTCGCCATCGCCGAGGCTCCAGAGAATAGTAACACATCCTGTTACTACCACGGATGCAAGGAACCACAAGGCTGCAGGAGGGCCTTTGGCGAGAATGGAGTAGTATGTAGCGGCAGTCCATAGATGCTCGTCGGTGACGGGTGACTTCCAGAGCGTTAGGGAGTCGGCGATCCAGTGGGTAAACAGGGAACCTGTCAAGAGATGAGAAGGTAAGAAACTAGAAGAGAAAAGGAACGAACCAAGCAAAAAGCTGGTAACACAGACTACAACGCCAGCACGAACGCCCATTGGTAGGATAGAAACTTTTGTATGTCACATGGTCACGGGTCTCTCTGGCTTAAATTCCATCTCGCCGTCATGCAGCGATGTCTTTGCACCGCGTTCGTCTCTCGCAGAGCTTATTCATCCGCCCTTCCATGGTTCGTAGACGAGCCCACCCCCTCTTCTAGCCGTACACCACTTGTTCGCCCTTCTGCCCCAGCGGTTCCCCAAATTCCGGAAAACACGCCAGAAACGATCAAAGGCCTTCATGCACAACTCGCGGTCTCTCCTTACCTAGATTTAGAGACCCTGACCGTTTCAGAGACACTCGCACCATCTCCGGGACCTCCGTTGCCCCTCCGAGCGCCTCAAGGCCGGAGGCGGCGAGGAGGAACATACGCTGGCGAGTCGTCATATGATATTCCCGGTGGGCTTTGGAATTGGGTGGTCACAGCGCAAGCAAGTTTCTCCTTCCATAGCTAATTTACAATGGACTGACGTGTGAAATAGGTCAAAGATGGAACGGAAAATAGAGGCGCAATTGAATCGGTAGTACGAGTGATCAGGAAGACAGTCAGTACCTTGCGCACGTTAATGTGAAAATTCTGACTGTCCAACAGCTTTTGACTGCGGAGCCACCCCTTCCTTTGGCGCCCAACTCCAAGCGACGGATGCACAATGGGTGGGCGATGGTAGACGCGGGAGATTTTGCGGTGCACATTCTAACGAAAGAGGCGAGGGAAAAGTATTTCTTGAGTTCGCGTACATGGTAGATCACGTGTTTAAAATAACTTGTGACTGGAACCACGATGTCAAGCAGAGCTGGTGGCCTCTATGGGGGCATCCAATTCTCCTCGGGCTCTACTTTTTCTTCCTCTGCCCCTCCTCCTCCTCCTCCTGCCCCCATCCAGCCTCAACTACCCACAAACCCCTCCAGAGACCCTCCCAAGCCTGCTGATCCACCAGCATCAGCAAAGCCCACAGCCGGTATCTCTTCAATTGCTGCCCTGTGCAATCTAGAACTCGTTTATTAAAATATAAATTTCGCATTAATTAAAGGATGGTCGGCATCCTTGGCCTTTGCTCCCGTCCGTCGAAACCAAGCAAACAAGGCAAAGCCCACCCCAGCAAGGCTACCTGTAGGCGCTGCAGTCACATCCAGTGCTACTACTCTGTCCTCGACCGCAGTCGTCTTTGCGCCTCCAGCCCTCGTCGAACCACCCAAACTTGTTGTACAACAAGAAGAAGTTCAGCCTCAGCAAGGATGGAGCAAGAAGGTCAAGCCACCGTCCATGGTCCTCGACGAGGATGTCAACGGCTTTAAAGCCTCTCACAACAAGAGAAAAGGAAAGGGACGGGGGAAAAAGGTAAGTTAGCTCAATAGCTGTGATCAATCGATCCTTTGACAGTACTTTGGCGTTTGTAGAATAATAGGAATGCCCCCGTCATTGCTACATGGGACCCCACCGAACTTTACGACCCTCTTCGACCCAATGATTACAACGAATTCAAAGTTTGGAAACAGAAGAATCGGATTGAGCAGCGGGAGCGACTAGCCGAAGAACGCCGGATGGAAGACCGCAAACGCTCCAGACGCAGCTTAAGTTATTCCGATAGCGAAGGTACCTCTGAGGATGAGAGACCAAGGAAAACAGGTGTTTTTCTTTTTTGGTGTAAATCGCATTAAAATCGTACATTGACCAGTATTTTTAGGACGTTTTGCTGAACAACACTTTGACCGTTGGTCAAGGGGTGATGATGAAAAACGTGACGCCCCAACTTCTGTCGCTCACCCACGACCTGCTGCTACGGAGACTGGAGATGAAGCTTATCAGCGTCGCCTTGCGATGTCGAATGCCATGCAATCGGCACCTACTCCCATTGTTACCACGTATCACGAGGAGACTGATGATCTCACCTTATCTGTGGGTGCGCAGACGGGCGACGAAGCGTATCTTCGACGCCTGGCCATGTCAACAATGAACCGACCCCCTCCGCCTATCCCAGTGTCACCACCATCGCCTCCGCCACTGGCATATAACCCTTTTGAACCAGTGTCTGCGCCTCCTCCGCCTCCCGGACCTCCTGGTTCGATGCCTTCCGAAATCGAGGCTAAAGTCAAAGCGGCGGCCGCTATTGCTGCAAGACTTGGCGCCTTGGCTGGCTCAGTACCTCCTCCGCCCTCCGTTCCATCGGAAGAAACAAAGTGAGCTCGTTTTGATTCCTTCAAGGCCGGCAAGTTTAACATTAAAATAGACCTGATCCTCACGGCTTTGCTGCTCGACTTATGGCAAAATGGGGTCATAAAGAAGGGCAAGGACTTGGTGTTGACGGTTCAGGGATTGTAAATGCTCTCACAGTCGAACAAGTAAAGGGTGGCAACGGTAAATCCAAACCAGGCAACCCCGCAGCGTCGGGCAAAGGCGTCGGTGCTGGTTCGAAAATGGGTAAAATCATCAATAACAATGAGGATGCCAAGACACGCGAGGACCGCGAACGGTTCGGCGAACCAAGTCGTGTTGTCGTGCTGACCAACATGGTTGGAGCAGAAGACGTCGAGGATGAAGATTTGAGGGAAGAAATAGGTATTTTCACCAACCTTCATTCATGGTTACATTGTCTCATCTTCGTGATGCAGGCGATGAATGCTCTAAGAATGGGACCGTCGAGCGTGTCATCGTCCACCTGGTCAACCCACCAACTTTCAATCAAGAGGAAGCTGTTCGTATTTTTGTACTTTTCGCAGGTCCAGCAGGCGCATGGAAAACGGTCAGAGAACTAGACGGGAGATTCTTTGGAGGAAGAACCGTGCGTGCGAGATATTTTTCTGAGACGGCTTTCGTCCAGCATGATTTGGATTGCTTTCTTGCTTGATCAGTATAATATGCTATTTTTGATTTGATTGCTTGTATATGTATTACTCTCTGCCTATATACTCACACCATATTCACATGGAGCCTATTAGTATAGTGGCGCCCTCTTTTGAATCGACAAGTATTTTAGTAGACACGCTTGAATGGAGGGACAGCTTTGCACTCGTTCTCATCGAGGGTGTTGGCGATGACACCACGGTACGTGAGCTCAATGTCAGGCGAAGATGCGTCTCGTTGGAAAGTCAAGGAATGCATCATCCAGTTGACATCGTCACGCTGGTAAATTGGGAATGTTAATAGCAGAGAAGGTCGAAATTGGGTAAGTAGCCTACCTCGGGGTAATCTTCACGGGCATGGGCACCACGGGATTCCTTACGAGCAGCGGCGCCCACGATGGTGGGCATAGCACACTGCAAAATATTGCGAAGCTCAAGAGTCTCGACGAGGTCACTTACGGGGGAGTCAGCCAGGGGTTGTCCAAACAGAAAAGAAGCTCTTACGAGTTCCAGATCATGCTCCTGTCCTTGATACCGATGTTCTCGAACCTCTTGTAGATCTCACGCATCTTCTTGACGCCATCATCCAGAGAGGCCTGAGTCCTATACATGAGGTTTAGCTCATCCGGCAGCATCCTCAGGACATCAAAAAACAAACCTGAAAACAGCAGCATCTGTCTGCATAGCCTTCTGCATGTCAAGTCGAAGCTGAGCGGTTGACTCGGGTCCAGTTGAGGTGCTACAGTTGAAAGATCAGCGAATGCATAATTACATGGCAGAGAAAATATAAATATGTACCGAATCTTGTCAAGGAATTCGATACTCTCAAGACCAGCTTCTTCGGGGATGGCCTTATGAGGTTTGCCGGGAGTGAGAGTATCCCTGATGTGATGGGCGCAAGCACGGCCGAACACAACGATATCCAAGAGTGAGTTGGCACCCAGACGGTTTGCACCGTGAACGGAGACGCATGCGGCCTCGCCAGCGGCATAGAGTCCAGGCACAATTTTGTCCTGACCTTTCTCGTCAATAGTCAGAACTTCACCAGTGTATTTGGTAGGGATGCCGCCCACTAAACGGATAGTTCAGTAAAATTATATTCATCGTAAGCCATAGAACACCTACTGTTATAATGGACAGTGGGCAGCACAGGAATAGGCTCTTTGGTGACGTCAACACCGGAGAAAATAGCTGCCGTCTCAGAAATACCGGGAAGCCTCTCATGAAGGACTTCAGCAGGGAGATGGCTCAATTGGAGGTAGATGTGATCCTTCTCAGGGCCAACACCACGGCCCTCGCGAATTTCAATGGTCATGCTACGAGAGACGACGTCACGCGAAGCAAGATCCTTGGCGGTAGGGGCATAACGCTCCATAAAGCGTTCACCCTCGGAGTTCAGCAAGTAGCCTCCCTCACCACGGGAACCTGCATAGAAATATTAGAGAACACTTTCATAACTTGGATGGCATAAAGGCAAACCTTCTGTGATAAGACAGCCAGCGCCGTAAATACCGGTAGGGTGGAATTGAACAAACTCTTGATCCTGGAGGGGCAGTCCCGCACGGGCCACCATGGCGTTTCCATCTCCTGAACAAGTATGGGCACTGGTACAGCTGAAATAGGCTCGTCCATACCCCCCGGTTGCCAACACAGTCTTGTGCGAGCGGAAGCGGTGGAGAGTTCCATCTTCCATGTTGAGCGCAATAACACCCACGCATTCACCATCCTGCATGATGAGGTCGAGTGCGAAATACTCAATGAAAAAGTTAGTGTCGTGGCGGAGAGATTGGCCGTAAAGCGTGTGGAGAAGCGCATGGCCAGTACGATCGGCAGCGGCAGCACAGCGATATGCCTGTCCTCCTTTTCCGTATTTCAAGGACTGGCCGCCGAACGCACGCTGATATATTTTTCCTTCCTTTGTGCGGGAGAAAGGCACACCGAAGTGCTCAAGCTGCAGATCGAGTTTAAAAGGTATAATTTGCCAAATGAAAAATGATGCATACTTCGATGACGGTATTGGGAGCCTCGCGACACATGTAATGGATTGCGTCCTGGTCACCGAGCCAGTCTGAACCTTTGACCTGTGCGAGACATCAGTTTCTGGCCATGAATCGCGTCGAAGGGTCTCACAGTATCGTACATGTGCCACCGCCAATCATCCTCGGTCATGTTCTGGAGGATAGTTAGACAACCGTAGCAATGGAAAGTTGGAAGTTTCACTGACTCCAAGTGCAGCATTGATTCCGCCCTGAGACTAATGAGAATGTGAAGAAAAGGAAGAGACGCGTAGCATACCTGGGCGGCAACAGTGTGGCTTCTGGTGGGGAAGAGCTTGGTTATGCACGCAGTCTTAAACCCGGCCTCAGCCAGACCGAAGGCAGCTCGTAGACCCGCTCCTCCCGCTCCACTGCCCGAGGAGAATGAGAACCTCTTGAAGGCAGAAGGAGCACCAGAAACTTACACTACAACCGCATCGTATTCATGTTCAATAAGAGGATATTTTCCAGAAGACCAGGACTACCGAAGCCGTTAGGAAGGGCCGACAGCCGCGGATGGGCACATACCTTGACTTCTTCAGCCTTGAGGGGGTTGGTGGAGACAAGCTTTGAGGCGCGAGGAGATGATTGAAATGCTCTGGCTGAACGGGGGAGGGCGCGGGGAAGGGCCTTCTTGAACATCGTGGAGGAGGAGGATGAAAGGACTTCAGTCGACCAAACAAATATCCGAGTTGTTGCCCAAACGATCTGTCCCGACGTCACCCAATCAGAGACTCGTGATTTCTATCCGGCTAAAAAACTTATAATATTCACGTAGTATTCTACGCTATCCCTACACCCAGAGGATCCTCCATCTGCGTTTGATTCACTGACTTGTGCTCAGCGCGCGGAGGCACTCGCGGTAGCGCCTGTGTCCCAACTGTCGAACTGGCAGGTAACTCGCTGTAACTCTTCCATGGCGGACGATTCAGGCCGGAACTAGGCATCCCGGGCATCCGACCAGAGCCGGATGTGGTGGGCGACATCATCGCTCGCGGTGGTATCACATTCCGGGAGGGTTTCGTCTCTGGTCGAGAATCGACCACAGAGACTGGCGGCGGTGGCGGAACAATCACTTCAATCGAGCCATAGCTGTTTCTCACTTCCTTCGACCTTCTTCTCCTGCGGGATTCTTCCTCTCCCACCAGCCGCCCTTCCTCTATTTCGCTGACATTCCCCAAAAGAACGTCTCGAACATACGACAGTGACTCGAGTGCCTCCTGCTTCTGCTTCTTGACGTTTTGTGGCTCTGCGGCCTCTGCCTCGTCTTGTAAAAGCACATCAACAATCCACCCAAGGGAATCCCCGAGACGCTTATTCGTCGAACGCAGTGTAGATATGTCGTTTTCCATCTCAAACCGTGTTCGCGGTTCCCATGGTGGGCGGCCTTCGGGCGACCTCTCGTCTGTCAAAGGAAACGTAGAGTCGGATGTGTTGGGTGATCTTACAAGTGATGCCGCCAAGTCAGGAATGTTCCGCTACACGTCGTGATCAGTTTCGCAAGTATTTCTGGAGGAAATACTGACTCTAAGTTCAGAAACAGCACTCATTAATGTCTTGTTGATTCCAAAGCTTTCTCCCTTTTCTATCAATCCTCGAGCAATCATTTCAGGTAGGCCCATCTGGGGCGTCGTAGCCTGCCTAGAGTGTCCTTGTGCTGGAGGTGTCAGTCTCCCGTGCGAAGGTGACGCGGTCCTGTTCTGAGACCGCCGTTGTGGAGGGGAAGGGACTGGCACAGGAACCTCAAGTGGAATATTCAACATATTGCGGTTTTCCATAACAACCGACGCTCCTGTTGAAGGGGTCGGAGACATTTGCAGCGCGAGTGCTTGTCGTAGAAGTAGACTCGTGTGATGAGGAGCATCCTCGAAAGCAGGACCTGCTCCCGGCGAAGGATAGCGGAGAAGGACTGTGAGTTGACCACTGTAATCGGCTGGTATCACTGTTGTGTGGTTAATACTTGATATTGGCCGAAAGAAAACTTCAAATACATTCGTTGCGTACTCGAATGAGCATGGCGACACAAATCCACTGCGCGAGATCGAATGTTGGATCGCAAGCAAATAATCCATCCCACAACTTCATAGAGTCGGACATATTAAATTCTCTCGTAAAAAGAAGTCGCAACCATCGACTGGAGATCATCAGTCTTAAATATTATGGCAAAAGGATTCACAACCCACATGCCGTATATTTGAGGTTCAATACCCGCAGCCTGCATATGCTTGTATAGTGAAGGGTCAGTCGTTTGGAGATAAGTTGACTGTATTCGGTTACAGGCTTCGACGATCGGGGCGCTATATTGCTTGATCTCCAGTTGGCCGTTTGGAATGTTGAAGTCGACATGACTTGCAAGAGGAGATATCACATTTCTAGATGTCGTATTTGGCGGTGGTTCTCTCCATTCGTACCACCTGGACAATCCCCGCATAACTGAGTCGAAAAGTACCCAGGCGTCACCTGCAACCCAGGTCCTAGAACATGCTTCTCGTACATCAGCGTCACTAGAGTCACCATCCGGTAAAAGGGAGTCAAAGTCCACCGCAAAATATAGAGGGGCAAGTACTTCATGCATTCCTTTTATGTCAAAGTTCACATTCAACACCGCTCACCACCCTCGAGTAGTCACATACCTTGCCTGTACCCGATGTGAGGGTTCATGACAGAATACAGGAAGAGAATGTTTGTTAGCTGAACTTGTTTCTCTGGTTCGCGAAAGAAATCTATCTCAGGGAAACTAAGAGGCCTTGAAGCTGTCACCGGTAAGCTCCATTACAGGGGACTTACGTGCGCTCGACATCTTGCAAGATGGTCTTTCTCAATTCGACAGCTGCGAACCAGGCTTTCCACGGATTCTAGGGACATAGTCAAGGCTAAGAGAGACACAGATTCCAAACAACTTACCCCCTTGTGCAAACTCAGTGGATTGTTTGTTTCGAGATTCGTTGCAGCTTCTCTTGTACTCGGTCTTCCCGATAGAGGAGATGAAGAATCGGGTAACACGAAGCCCTCTTCATAGCTTCCGTCGGGCGCCCTCATATGTTCACGTAGCCGGGTTACATAGTTTTGGCGGGATGAACGTAGAGAATGTAGAAGAGATAAACTCCGGACAGGCGATGACGATGGGTTCAATGGCTCTTCTGACGTCAAGAACAGCTTCGAAGGGCTGGTTGGTTAATGCAAATGTTATCCGATGAAGAAAGCACCTTCCATGCGATACTCCTTCCAGCAACCCCTGTCGTGCTACGAGGTAGAAGCAGACGATCTGCCAGCGCAGAATCTCGCAATTTCGCTAGGCTTGCACCAGAGTTGAGGAGTTGGCTGTACGCTTTTCTATATCGCAATGATCAAGTCAACAGCATTTCCACCTGAGCCGCACTATGCATACTTGATTAACACCTCAGAGGGTCGCACAGAGGTAGCTTCCATCGTTTGGGTGGTGCCGAGATACGATGTGGGAGAAATGATGAGTCGGTTAAGATTACTGTATCCCACTATCTAAACAATTAAAGTACAAGTTAAAACGTGCCCGCAGTTCAGATTGAAATGTAGATTTCTTATAATTGGTCAAGCTGATGTAGTCTACCGTAGTCAGGCCAATAATATCCCGTTGTTGTTTTTTTGAGGGAGGGGTGGAGCTGATGATACATTCTGGAACGACAAATACACTGGTAGTACATTTACACTAAAAATCAACTTAAAAGTACACCCTCAAGGCGGTCGCCAGCTGCGATTCTGTGGGACAATACGGGCATTTGACGCGCCTTGGAAAAGGTATTAATTATGTGTTGGAAGCGAACAGCATTCGAATATACTCACCCCCCGGCTTTACTGAGCTTATGAAGACTGTCCTTTGCGATGACGTGACCACAGAGCATCATCATGGGAGGATTTTGCTCGGTAGCTTGTTCCTTGGAAACGGGACATGCAAAGATCGAGTGATATCTGTTCTCTGGAAGAAGGGGTATTTCGATCTGCAAGAAGTGAGGTGAGAAAAGGAAACAGCGATGTGTTTAGCATGCATACCGGCAGTTCATCCGTCTGACTCCATTCGCTCTTCCGCTCTCTCATCACCTTTCGGCCTTTCTCAATTCTCGCCAATGCACCACCGCCCCCAATGTCCCCTACAACTCTCAACGGAATCTGTCGGCTCATTCCCAAGCTTGCACAATATTCTTTGGCGAAAAGTGGTTCCAATTCAAAGTGGAGTGACGGGGAGGCCAAGTCGGCGTATGGAGATGTTTGAAGCTTCGACAGCGGCAGGTAGGCAACACAGCCCATGAGTCGTTTGACCTCCACAGGATGATCGTCGTAGAAGAGCCGTAAATTGGTGTTTGCATATGCAAGTGCAGGTAAAGGATTAGGAGGATGAGATGAGAATAACAAACGAATATATTGGGATCGATGTAAATGGAATTCGAGTGGGGAAGAGCGCGACTGCAGGAAAGCTCTGCTCTTGTAAGTCCACCTGGTATGCTATCAGCTAGCTGCCTATGATCCAAAATGAAGGGTTATATGTACTCAAGAGCAGGTCCGATATCTTGGTGTCGGAGTGATTTCAAGATTTGATGTAATTCCACAAATTGTAGATGCAGCTCAGGAGAAATGTCAATGCCAGATTCCTGTAGGCACAGGTCAAAAAGTCAAAAAGACACCACAATCCTGAACCACTTTACGGACATTAAGGAATGTCTCGGCAGTATCGAACTGTCCGGTTCTCAGAAAATGCAATGCGATGGTCCTCTCAAGAGCAGCTCGAGATTGAGAGGACTCGAAAAGCCGTGAATATGACGGTAAAGGTGCGGTGAATTTCTAGATCATTGGATTCATTGATGCAAGAGACTTGTCCTCTGACAATCCGACGGACCTTATCTAAAGCTTTGCCCAGTCTTGAAACGGACGAATAGACTTCTTTCTGGCGGTCGTCTACATCCTTTTTCTTGCTTTCGATCGCGCGAGACAGCTCTTTGAGGGCTTCTGGGTCAACAAAGCCTGAATCCTCTAATTTCCTCTTCGCATCATGAAGGGAGTAGATTAAACCGTCGAGAGAGTCGTTGATAGATGGGGCCTTGCCCTTGGCAGTGGTGAGTTTCTCAAGTTTGGCGAGTTCCTTGAGAGGGCCTTCCATGAAGGGGAGGACGACATTGTTACGTAACCCGAGTATATGTATGTGGTGTGACAAGCGTGACAGGTCCACTTTTGAAAATGCGTCGATTTCTGGTTGGCGATGACTTGGGCAATATCAAGTCGGTGTCGTATTCCCTAGCGGCCACCCAAGATGGCGTGAAGACGACAACAAAAACACTGTCGACAGGTTCCTCTAAAGCCGTCCAGGTTCTGGCTGTAGACTCTTCATCTGAACAAGCCCAAACCCGATTGGTATGTCTTTTGACCGATCCTCGATATATAGAGTATTCACCTGGCTCTTCCAAGCAAAGTTAGCTGCTGGATTCTCTAGTGGATTGGCATCTATATTCTCTATCCCAAATTCTGATGCAGACCCGATGGAGGAGGTTTACCAATGGAAGGAGACGCGTTTAAAAGACGGTCATGCATACATTGGGCTAGAAATATCTGAAAAGTTTGTATTTTCCCGTCGGCTATATTACATCCGAACGCTCATTCTCATCTTATCTTTCAGAGGAGCCTTTTCTTGCACATCTAACGGCGCTCTGCGGTTGACATCATTCAATGGTGAAGGGGAATCCCCTTCATCTCAGTTGGCCTCCCTTCCTAATCGTCTTCACGCCTGGCGGATGTCGGGTCGCCAGGATACATTTGTTTATGGTGGAGACGAAGTTGATGTTTCGTTATGGGATGCCGAACGAGCCTTCACACCGCAATACATGCCCTCTGGACCAGAAGTTAAAAAAAGGAAACGCGATGCTCTGTTTCCTGGGGAACTATGGCGAGCAAAAAACGTGAGTATTTCATTTTGCAGCACCATTCTCTGTATCAAGCTGTATGTATATAGGTCCAAAACGACGATCTTGGCCTCCGGCAGCCTCTTCGTATTACATCCCTAACCTATCTTTCGCCGTCATCCGCGTCACACCACTTAGCCGCCGGGACCGAATTGGGCAATATTCGTCGTTACGACACCAGGGCTGCACGACGTCCCGTTTCGGACTGGAAAGTGGCGAAAATTGGCGGCATCCGGTCGGTAGAAAAGGGCATGGCTGAATAGTGAGTATATTTGTTGTTCCAGGCAGCCTCTCTGACCATGCATCACTAGTGAGCTTTTTGCAAGTGATAACGGCTCCAATCTCTACGCCGTTGACTTGCGGAATGGCAAAGTAGCTTATGGATATCCCGGTATGGTTTACTGAACGGTGAAAGACTAGTTTCTAATCACATTACAGGTATTTCTGGAGCCATCGTGTCTTCAGCACCGTCGCCATCTTTCCTTGCGTCGGCTTCACTTGATCGTTACGTTCGTATACATAGCACCTTTTCCCCGCCACCAAAAGTGGGCCAGCAGCAGGAGCAGAAAGGAGCAGTGCTCGACAAAATTTTCATGAAAAGTACCCCGACAGTCATTGTCTGGGACCACGCTGTAACGCAGGAGAGCACTGTCTCTACACAAGATGACGACGTGTGGGAAACAATGGCAACAACTGGGGTTGATAGTGACGACGACTCAACGCGTAGAAGGAAGCGGATAGGTTAGATTGAAATGTCAATCGTACAATTATATTACGCGCATTTATCCTGTACATGCGAGTACCCCCGCTATTCGTGAGCGATTTTACTTTTCCATGTGTGAGCTTTCTCGAAACCATTCTGTCCGGTTCGATCTATGGGTTACGTTCAGAAGACCATGGTAAGTAAACTAAACAGAAAGAGGCTCACAGTCAATCAAAGTCTTCTGGATCTCTTCTTGATTTGTCATAACAAAAGGACCGTATTGGAACACTGTTTGGTCCAAAGGCTCGCCAGCAACCTACAGCTATGTTAACGTATTGGTTCAAAGAAGATGTTGAGGGCAATACCAGTATAACTTCAGTCTTGTCTTCTGCGGCTGTAATGGACACACCAGTTTCGTTGGCAGTACTAGAAAAGACTAGAGTGTGGAAGGACTTGTGTGGCAGAGTATCGGATCCAATCGTCAAAGAACCCTTGAGGACTGCACAACAACATCAACACAGATTCCCCCAAAGGGGCTGAAAGTAGAGATCAACTTACTGTATAGAAAAGATGTCCAGTCTGGGGCTAGAAAAAAAATGACTGTGAATTAATAAAAAAAATTCGAAGAGTTCCAGCGTATAATACGGACGTATGTCTTGGAATATGGTCGATTTATGATCAAAGATGACATGGAACAACCAGCATCCACCCAGAGGCCTAACAGGCGATTCAACTCCATGACTTATCCCACTGATTACCTTTATCTTTACCGGGCCATCTGGTCCACTGGGATAGGCTGTAGGTATCCTATATCAAGGAGCGTCAATAAGGGGTGCTGAATGATAAAATAATCCATAGTACTGCTCCGGTCCAAGTTCTTGATAAGAGGGATCCTATAAATGTTCTCTGAGAAGAGCGCATATTGAGAGAGAAAAGGAGGACATACAACCATCTTGAACTATGATGAAGAATTAATTACATATCCATAATGATGTAGTGCTGCAGAGATACTCACCTGTTTCGGTAGGTCAACCCACAGCTGAAGACCACGGGGATCTGGGGCTCCGTCGTTGTGAACGGGCATTTCGGCATGAATGATCCCTTTCCCTGCACACATCCATTGAACGCCTCCAGCCTCTGCAAAATTTAACGTAAACTGGCGCATGACAAGTTTAGTATCTGACTCACCAATTGTGCCTTTATGTCCAGCGGAATCCTCGTGTCTACTCGATCTAGAGAATCAAACAGATGAAACGATTAGCTAGATATTGGATAAAAACATCCCATACACACCCTTCGAGCATATACGTGACCGTGGCTTGGCCTCTATGCGGGTGATCAGGAAATCCCTGGTAAGATACGAAATGAAGTTAATGAGCTACTCGTTTGGGGAGTGATACATACGGCGCCTTTAGAGACGTGAAAATGGTCAAGCATCAAGAATGGAGTCAGGTTCTTAAGACCCATGGAGCCAATGCTCCTGCGAACCAATGCGCCATCACCCTGCATAAAAGTGAGCAACCAGAGCTGGACAGAAAGCTTCACGAATCTCAGTAACCTCAGGCGTCTCGACTGCAAGGACTTTCTTGGCGACGGTGCGTGACACGGACATGGAGTAGCGAGAGAATTGTCGTCTGTCAGAAGCTGGTGACAAGAAGAAAGCAAGCACTGTAACAAGGACTAACGTTAGTGTCAGGGTTTTAAACATGGATCAACGTAGGTACGTCAACGACGGAGTAAAGATTTGTAAACAGCCGCAACACATTTGGACATTTTCTCTCAGAATGCTATCTCGAGTTAAAATCTATTTGTCACGGACGACAGCAATATAGTAGACGATTCTGTTAACCTTCGGGCAATATATGTACAGAAAATCGTTCATCCAAAACCCATAGACTAGTATCCTACAATGAATCCCAGAATTGTTGCAAAGTGCTCCGTGGACCAAGCGCCGCTTGTGCTGCGAGGAACTTTTCTTCCTCTTCGTCGATCTGCTGTTTGCCTGTGACCAGATCGACCTGATCTAACGGAATGAGCCGTGTCTTATGGTAGAGCTTATAGCCCAACCAGAATACGACAAAGGTGGGAATGATGATGTAGCTCCTGGAGTCGGAATCAGACAAGTGTGAAAAGGTCGTCACCAACGAACACAGGAGAACTCACGTTATGAAGGTATCGACAGTGAAAGGTATAAAGGTGTCAAAGCCTTTGAAAATAGTGATGACGGCAGTCGCTATAAGTGCAAACCAACTTCCCCATGGCTGAAAGGGAGCTTTGTAAGGAAGCTCCTCTCGAGCCAACCCGTGTACTTTCAATGCTTTCATAAAGCGACTGATGAAAAATTGTGAAGGATAAACTTGGAGGATATGAAGATAGAACATACATGTGGCAGAATGCAATGCACATCCACGTAAGAGCGCCGGCAGTGGATACCAGGTTAACAAACCATGTGAAGACTGAATACAACTCAGCGACACGTAAAAATGATAAATCCAACAACGACTGACCTTTAGCACTTGATGACTTGACGTTGAGGAAAACAAGACCGCAGAAAAGAGTGCAAACGATCAATGAAGGGTAGGGGACCCCCAGGCGGTTGACCCGCTTGAATATTGCGGGTGCTTTTCCTTCCACAGCAAGACCATACAACGTTCTCGAGCCAATGTAGAGATCAGAGTTCGCGGCACTCATAACAAAAATCAGGATAGCTGCGTTGATGACGTGATTGAGTACTTTGATTCCAACCTGCAACTGTTGAGTGGGCGTTATATCTAGAAAAGGATTCCTTACAAGCGTTGTTGCCACGACGAAAGGACTTGCTGCTGCGCCGGTCTTCGACTTAGTTGCAAGGAAGAGTGTGTTATCCGTGCTGGGGACAATAAGGCCGATTACGAAAACACCGCCGATGTAGAAAACCAAAATACGAAAGAATGTCCTCCTAATGGCAATCGGAATGTTTCTACGTGGGTTTTCCGCCTACAAGTGATGTTCAGTAAGAAAAAGAAGGGCCAACGATAAATTATCACCTCTCCAACGGTCACGCCAATGAGTTCAGTGCCGATGTAAGCGAAGAGAGCGTTTGTCATAGTGGCCCAGAATCCAAGAAAGATAGCGAGATGTCCATCGTGAACGTGGGCCTTGAGATATGTCCCCATGGGGCCATTCGGGGCTCTCCAGTAGCGGAAGCCAATGCGGTCGTGCTGAGGATTACCGCCTAGTTTAACAGATCAACAATGAGAACAACTTGCGAGCGTGTATCACGAACCAAGATCAATGATGATACCCATCAGAAGTAGACCAACGAGAGAAATGACTGGTCCATACGTTTGCATCATCTTCAAGTAAATCAGGAATAAGGGCACCGTACCTTTTATACTTGAGAACCAAAATTCCAGTTCCCCGAATACCCGTACGCCAAGGAGGTTGACAAAGAAGACTGGTCAGTGTGTTAACGATGTGTACGAACTTTCAGAATAGAAAAATTAATATCATACTGAACAAAATAAAGATGACTGAGGCTATGTTAATTATTGAACCTGGTCAGAATGCAGACGCGACTTACCCATCCAAACCGCAATGTGGACCTTCTGGGTCCAATACTGTACGACTACACCAGCGGCATTTATGTTATTTGGTGTCACAATCAACTACACGTAAACTCAGACAATACGCTTCGTGGTAAGAGAAAATATCACTGACATATTTTATCAAGTAATTCCAACCAAGCGCGAATCCGAGAGCCGGATCGACAAACCGCGTCGCGTAGCCCGCGAATCCCTTCTTGTGAGGCAAGAATGATGCCATCTCTCCAAGGGCAACCATCACAAGGTAACAAACGAATCCAACAAAAGAGTAGCCTAGAAAAAGACCTGAGAAGTACCAAATAAGAAATGATTTTGCGAAAAGTTGCGTTGAGTTTGCACATACCAAGTGGTCCACCACGTTGTAGCGCAGTCCCAGAGCCAATAATAAGACCAGTGCCCACCGCCCCGCCAAGCTATGTACATGACTGAGTCCCGTGAAGCACGGGGCTTGGATAAAATACGCACTGCTATCATAGATATTTGACGGGCCTTGAGGCCACGGTGGAGAGAGTCATCGATCGGAGGCTCGAGGAGAGCTTCGTCAATGGCCTTCGAGATATCGATGTCTGACCGAATTTTCTTTTCCTCTGAATAGTCCATACGGGGCTTCTTGGGAAGTACGGAATTCGCTTCCGTGGCCTGTAGTTCTTATACTTAGCCGCAAAGGAAATGAATCGTGTGACACGGATCTTTTCCTGCCATAATGAAAGCATATGGGGGCAAGGGCTACTATCTGGCAAGGATGAGCACACAGCACGTCAGAATCATGTCGAGCGATCACTGCCACGCCCACACAGCTTGTGACCACATGGCGTCCGTTACACCGCGTACGCCGCAGACTTACACGTAAGTAATCTGGGTCTGCATCAAACTGTCAATAGCCACGTTGATCGGAACGTACATAACTTTTTCCTCGCTTAAGTTGAAGAATATATTGGAAAAAAAAAATCAGAATCCATGTCTTGCATTTACAGTTTATGTTTAATTTCTTTTCGAGCTATCTTGGCAAACCGTTGCCCAGGGACACCACTTGCAAACCGAGCAGCTTGAGCTGACAGATCACTAGACTTAGAACTTTCACGACAAAGAAGGTCAGGGACGTACCATAGCTTTCCCTTAAATTCACCGCATCGGGATCATTCTTATCTCTCAAACCAGCCCTGATGAGGCGCTTGACTTCCAACAGTGCTGTGGGGTCCAAGCCATGGAGCTCCTCCAGGAGCTGCCTTCGGACTGCGGAATGGAACGAGTTAATAGACTGTTCAGGAAATATTTGGCTGTCAAGTGGGGCGAGATCTTAATACCGCCACAAACTAGAAACTGGAATTGCATCCTTACTTGACGAAACCGCAGTCCAATAACTCCTGAGACCCTTTCTTTTTCCCCCACAACAATACCTCATTCGCTTTCGCAAGCCCCACTAGCATGGCATCCGTCAGTTGTATATCAAGATTCAGCCCGTGCTAGTGGCCTACTTCTGTTCACAAAACTGGCGCTGGAGCCGCCCTCCGCCACGATCCCTAATTGCTATTGATTTGAATTCATCAGGCTTTAATGTCGCTTTGTGCTCACCCAGAAAAGTAAACGGCGTCGATATCCAGACATTGGGCATACAATATATGAAATCGAAGTGACCGAGGAAGGCTATTAATCAAGAATATATTATATCAGTTGTCCGTCTTAAAACACTGATATCGCATACCGGCTGCAATACCTGTAACCTTCGTCATGAACGAGATTAAGTAGCATTGGCTGTGATACGGTCTTACCCATAACTGGCCCGTTGAGCGCTGCAACCAGTATCTTTGTGTGAGATGATAGCTGTTACAAATTCCGTCTGCATATATCAATTGCTTGAAATTAGTTGTGAGCACATACAGCATGTCCACAATCGGTAGTCGTGCTAACTACATTGGCCAAGAATGCTTGGCGAACATTTGGCGGCGCGCCTCCTGACCGTCCTTTCACGTCGGTACCACTGTTGAGGCCGTCAGTTATAGAAATAGGGAGGGCAAGGAGCTGCGCTTACGCGCAGAACCATTTTCCGTGAGCTGTTGCAGTGTTCGTCCTCATTCAGCACTTAATTTATTGACCGCAAAATAACACACCTTGCCAAACCGTCACGAGAACATCTTCTCTGCTATCAATCTCCCGTAGTGCATTACCCAGTTCGTTATAGTCTGTGTCATTAATCTGTATTGGACTCGTGCAGAACGGTTCAGTGAACCAACAGAAACTGACCTTCAGTGGTGAGGGCATTTAACGTTCGAGGCCTGTTCAAAGTTATTGTCGCGATTCCTTCGGAAACTTCAACAGTCAGAGTGCTCATGACTACCTGAGAGTTGGCAGGAACGCGGGGAGCGGTATGTAATGCAATTGTGTGGGGGCATAAAAGTTGTGCCTAAGGATCAAAATCCATGAACTTACGGCTTCCGGGAAAGCATTAACCGGAACCACACTCGCCTCAGGGTTTGAGATATACTTGCAAGTGTGATACACCTGAGATGCCCACCCATAAGTAGTGTATAAGGGATATAGTGCACATACGGATATAAGTAGAAATACTCATCTACAAGTATATTTACGTAAAACAGTGTACCAGTGCAACGCAAAACAAAGCGGACATCTGACGCAAAAATGACAAACTCCTTCATAACCACGCATCCTGCAAGCGACGTGCCGCGCTCTCCAGCTTTTCATCGAGAGCCTGGGATACGAGGAGAGTTTCCAAAACAGGTCGTACAGCTTCTTTAACCTGCTCGAGCTTGTCCCCGGGTGAATGCTTGCTCAATTGGATCAACAAGGAGCAAACATTAGACCGCACTTCGACAGGAAAGTTGACAGGGTTGTCGACATTTTTCAGAGTAAAAACGAGCATATCAAGTGCGTGACGGGGTGTGTTCAAGTGAACACGATTTCGAGGCGCAGACGATATGGGAGAGCCGACATCACTGGCGGTTGTTGGTGGGGACATCGGATCGAGTGGAGGATCAGGAGTTACTTCAGTCAAGGAGATGGTGAGAGCCTCCAGGACGAGTAATGCTGAGAGTGGTGAAATTAAATGGCGAATAGTAATACCGAGGTAGGAATGGGACATACCGCCTTCTTTCGGAATGCTGAACATGGTCAATGCCACAAGTCCTTCGTTGACCAGAAGAGGGTACCTTCCACTGCCCCCGACGAGTTTCGCCAATACAGAGGCATTTTCAAGCGTAAGAATAGCGCGAATTGCAGCATTATGCTTCCTTTGCTTGAGGTCGTTGACGGGCCCTGAGACGATGTGAGACTGGGCGTCGGAAACTGTAGTGATGATCGTAAGTTTGTTCCCCCAGAGTGTCTTCACGACGTTGACAAGAACACGACTGCCTTCACTTTTGATGGGCAATGAATCTGTTCGTTTGACCAGCGCGAGGATTTGAGTAAGGCCAATTGGAATATTCGGAGATCCGGTAGAGGGTAGCACAAGCACGTATACATGCTCAACTGTTCAAATGATATCAACGAGATGGCATTGTGATAAAAAGCTTTTAATACCGCTTGCACCGGCCATGTGTTTCGCAACTCCTATGGCACTCAGCTGAACTACATCAGCCATAGCGTCCGCTTTCTCGTCCCACACACCGCTGGCGACAATGCGTCGGATTATTTCTGATTTTTCCAACGCGCTTTGAACAACCATCGAGGAGGGTGGCGCCTGTGCGAGGTGTTTGAGCAACGCTATAACGCCATGTTTGACTTTGATGTCCGTAGATGGTGACAGGAGGTGGGGCGATGCAAGAACCGGAACTAGACCATACGGAGGGGAGACAAGCGCGGTGCAATTTTTCTCTAGAATAGAACCGGATGAGCCGGGTAGAACATTTATTCCAAGTGGCCTCCTGAACTCCTACCTCGTCTCGCAAGATTTCCCAAAGAAAGAGATGCACATATGACCATATCTTCTCTGTCCGATATTGATTCTACCGGCGAGGCATTCGTGTCCAAATCTTCGACGTAGCGCTTGAGCCAGTCCACCATTCGGTAAACGAAGTTACCCCCTGGCATTTCGGGCTCGGAATCATCCCAAAGGACATCCGAATTCTGGTCCTCGCCAGCGACTTCAACAACAGCCTTTATAAGAGCGGCCTTACAGATATTGAATGCCTTTTCTTTCTGTTTCCGCTCCGTTTGGTCAAGTATAGCATATGACCACGAGGCTGGGTAAGTCCCCTTTTCAATGAAATCCAGTACAATGGAAAGGCAGGGTAGGCCATTATGTTCGGCCGGAAAGTGCAGTCCCCGGGCGAGGGATAACCGTACGTCCTCTAAATCGAGGGCAGAAGACTCGATGAGCATACAGGAGTCTTGAAGATCTCGGAGATCGACATCGATGAGTTCAGCAGCAAGGGCCGTTCCCTGACCAAACAAGGATCGCTGTGTTGGTGAAATTTTGGGTAGATATGCAGTGAGGGGCTGAACAAGCAAGGGCAAGAAATCTGGAGTAATTATGGGGGGGGCTAGAAAGGCGTCAACACCCACGAGGCTATTTGATCCATCTTACTTACAATCATCCTTTACGTCCTTGAGCTCGGAGATCGCTAGCCATGCCCAATCAGACAGACCACTCCGTAACGACCATTCGTCTTCATCACCGACAGGTGGGCCGTCACCATCTACACGCGCGTCCGCCCAGTATCCTGTTGGGTATATTGCAGTAGACAACTTGAGGATCGTCAAGGGGGCTTCGAGGGAAATCAGACGGAATTTGACGGCATCTGAAGAGCATTGAATAAAGGAGATACAGGCAATAAAAAGGGAACCGTCGAACCATAACCAACACTAGCATTCAAAAGTGCACCAACAGAGGTCTTGATAACTTTTAGATGTGAAACGGAGAGATCGATGGGCTGTGCGTGCGGCGGCGGGGGAGCATTCTCCACATAACCTTCGAGGAGGGAGATAATGGCCTGTGGAAGACCTGCCTCAAGGAGGCGACCGCGGTTCTCATCTAAAGCGGTTTGATTGTCTTTCCATTTTGTTCAGGAGAACATTCCCGTACCATGGTCCATTAACAGATTGGCTGTCACCCTGAGAAGCTCAAAAACTACTGCCGTGTACTGAACGGGTGGGATTGAAAATCCATGCAGTGCTAACGTTAGAAAAGAGGTTAAAGTTCTTGGAAGCGCCGTTTCACCAAGATTCGAGTGATTGTCAACTAGCACGACAGGTTAGACTGTGTATGCTCAACAAAGCAGAAAGTTCTTGCCTGCACCATCTCTGATACGCAAACCATTTGCCAATGTCTGGGAAGTAATTTCGACTTCCTTCCACGATTCCACAGAGTCAGATATGCGTAACTCTTCAAGAAGCGCTGACAAGCGCTTGCCCAGGGGCCTGAGATCTACCAATGGGCCGGACATTGCTTCTAACGGGAAGAAACCAATGTAGACGGTCTATGTGATTGTGAAGAGAAAGGGGGCTGTTCTTATCAGTGGGAACGGCTTAGACGGGCTAGAGTGGATTCAAGATTGGGGGAGATGATAACTACAATCGGTGGCTGTGCCGCCTAAGTTCCTCTGCGCCCTCCTCCCATGGCTGGTTCAAAGAAGAATAAACCGAAAAGGGCCCTCCCTCTCCCACAGGACGTGTCTACTCCTCATGTAGATGAGGACCTCATGGATGATCTGTTTGCCCAGCTTGATTCTCGAGATCAAACCGTGCAAGCTGAATCCGCCGCTGTGATCACAGAGGTTCAGACTAAGCAAGCGGAGAGAATAGATGGACGCTCGAAACAAGATGCGAAAAGTCGATTTAAAGCGAGGCAGGTGTGTGGTAAGCAATATTCTTCCATTGGCCACCGCATTTTAACTTGTGATGAACACTTAGGTTCGGAAAGCCGCCGCTCTTGAACAAGCACAGTCTGCTCCGGATCCTGAGACGGAAGCCCGATTATTGAAAGAAGCAGAGGAAGAACAAATGAATATCGAAAAAGTTTGCCAGGTGCAGCAACTGCAGCTTCATGAGGTCAGTTTCGTCCGCTGACCCTGTATTCCGATCTTGAATGGGTCACCAAGGTCAATCCCGACGGCCACTGCCTTTACTCTGCCGTCGCAGATCAGCTCGCGCTTCTCGGCATTCTCCCCACCTCTCAGGCCAACTACGCAGTTGTCCGCCATGCCGCTTCAGCATACATTTTCTCTCATCCGGATGACTTTTTACCATTTCTTGAGTCCTCTGCCGACGGAGATCTGTCCGACACAGGAATCATGACACCAAAAGGATTTGAACGGTACTGTGCTGCTATACGCGATACTGCTGAATGGGGCGGTGAACCCGAAATCCTGGCCTTGAGTCGGGCATACAACATACCCATTCACGTTATTCAAAGTGGTCGCCCGTCTGTTGTCATTCACGAGCCCGAGGGCCTGCGGCACCCAGATGACGATAGTCGAATCGTCCATATAAGCTACCATCGCAGGATGTACGGTCTTGGCGAGGTCCGTAAACTTTTGCTGGTTTCATATCCCATCTAACATATTCCTAGCACTATAATTCGTTACGGCCACAAAACACACTTCTGAAGATCTCCCACAAAGTACAGACAATACTCTCCGGTTGATGACTGAGGCATGTATATGTGACGACGAAGAAAAATATATAAAGTACAACTAAAACAACAAATCATCGAGATCTGCATGCCTACTAGCTTGTTGATTTCCGGTTCCCATGGGACGTGGTTCGTCCTGCAAATAATTTCCAAATGCGCCATCCAAATTAGAGTACGGATCAGCGCCGCGCGGTCCATCATCTTCGTCGTCTTCGTCGTCTTCGCCACCATGATCAGAAGTTGAACCGGCGACCTTGGAAACTGTGGGGGAGGATGGTATTGGTGGGGATGGTTTCGTCGCAAGATTTATGTTCTCGGGGACAGAAGTATTATGTGATTCTGACGGTCCTGGTCCTGGAACATTGATTGAAGCTGGCGGTAGTTGTGGGCGAGGGAGAGGCACTAATGCAGCACGAGAATGAGAATTAAGAGCCGGACTATCCACGAGCGCTTTCCCGGCTGCATTGCGAATGAAAGTCTGAGAAGATGTTCATCGAATGGTCATATAAACAACTATGACAGAAAACTCACTTCGGGGTTCTTGTGATAGATGCTACCTAATGTGCCGGTGTGTAGAAGCAGCTGATCTAGAGCCCCTCTGTCCATACGGTCGGAATCTGTGGTGATAGCAGGCTTCTCGGCGAGGACAATTGAACCAGCGACAGTTGGATTGACGGCCAGCATACGCCAGTACATGAATCCCCTATCGCGTAGATCAGGGTTGTCAACATTTTCGGTGGCCCACTTGAGAACTTTGTGCACAAGGGTCTTCGTCGAATCCAACTTCGACTTGTAGATGAAGAGCTTCACGGCCGCAGTCAGAAGAGCGAGTTGTACCTAACGTTGTAAACACGATCAGCATTATATACCCAACTCTGGAATACTTAGCACACACCTCGACACTTTCATCCAGGAAGGTGTACAGAAGCTCATCAAGAAGCTCATCTGCATTGTCGATTCTGTCCGAAAATTGGCCCAAGATCCACACCATTGCAGCCTTCGACTCAGGTTCATCCAAGAGATCGAGATTCTCGCAAAGCTTTGGAATTATGCCTTCGTATTTTCCAGGATAGCGCCTGAAGATGTCCTTGATAACAATCACTGCCTCCTGGACCACATAGGAAACCTTTGTGTCGATGAGACTGAGCAACGCCTGGATGCAACTATCGGCGCCTGTTTCCACTTTGATGGCTAGACGACCTATGGAGCGAACCGCTTTCCGCACAAAGTCAACGTCAACTTCAGATGCATATCTAACGCCATCACATTTAATGCCATTGTAAGCCTGATAGAACGGAGACATACTCTTGCAATTCAGCCAGCACCTCGTTGGCATTCTCTGTACGTGCGAGACGATACATGATCTCCAATTTAGCGAGTTTGACGTAGATTGGATCGTTATATTTGCAGAAGAAAACCTTAACATCATTTTTCAGAACAGCAGGTCGCCGTTGAATGATGAGAAGAATGTTTCGCAAAGCAACATATTGTACTTCGGGACCAGAAGAAAGCAGCGTCACTGGTGTGAGATGAGTTCAGCACGCTCAACCAACTGACACAAATCACTGACCGAGCGGTGGTCCCATTTTCTTACAACAATAATCTATTAGTTTCCTGTTCTCCATGTAGTTCATGAGATATAAGAGCGCCTTGATTGTGGTCAAGACGACAGCGGAATTCGCGTGTTGAAGTTGAACGATGATTCTTTCCGCCATAAGCTCTGCGTCGGCATGCCTTTCCGGTACGTAACGTAGTAGCGTGTCCAGGATATATATCTGACCCCACCTGCCAACACCAAAATACATATTAGCATATGGTCAATATCAGAAGATAAGCACTCACTCGGAGCTTTCCCCAAGTGCGGCAAGAAGTTTGTTTGCAGTAGCAAGATTGAGCTTGAATATAACGCCATCATGCCTGTCACCGATTTCTGACAGAGCAGCGACGGCGTTTGCTACAACAGTGGCATTCCCGTCTAGCATGAGATCTCGAAGCATTTCAACAAATCCTCCTTTTTCTGCTCTTCGTGGATCAGCCGTGTACAATTTGGCCACGCAAATAGCCGCCGTTTTGCGAACATATGGATCGCGATCCTTCAGACAATGTCGAAGTGGTTCGGTTAATGAGTCCGTGACCACGGGAATCGGAATATACGACATGGTACGAATGGCCAAAGCACGAATCAGGGGGTTTCGATCGCTGCAGTCCTGTAAACAGTTATATGTCAATAAAGACCAGGTCTATGTCAGTGGTAGCTTATACTCACCGTCAAGAAATTGGGAATGACTATGTGAATCTGGTCTGGTTTTGATCTACCATAGCTGACAAGGAAAAGGTAGACCACTAGCAGAGGATCAGCAATATGATTTGAGCAGTTCTTATCCAGAATCGACTCACTCTTCTTGATCTCCAGTAATGGAGTACCTAGACACTGGGCCACGTCGGTAAACAGGGGTGACACTCAAAACAGTCATATCAACGATCACTCAGTCTTCCATGTAAATAAGAGAAAGTGTACCAACTATCGTTGCCCATCGTTATATTTGCGACAATCTTTTTTAGTGCTGTCTTTCGCTTCAAGAACTTCTTATCCTTAGTCTCTGCAGCCTGCAGTTCAGCGCGAAGTTCCTGGGATATTGGTATTTGAAATCACTGAAGGACGAATCAAGAAATTGTGTAACGGACCTCTATCTTCCCTCTCTGGAAGAACTTCGCATCCTGCCCTGGATGTGCCATCTGCGAAAGGAAGTGCACTTAGTGAAGTGTTAGTGAAGGTGGTTGGTTATGACAGATCACGTAAGCGAGGGACTTGCGTTAAATCAAGTAAGTAGCACTGGCAAAGCACTGGACTGACTCTTGAGTGATGCTGAAGCGGGACACTCAGCCTTTCTACCCATCATCTTCTTCGAGAAACTTTCTAGAGGTTTCTCGACATGGCTCTATCGATCTACTCCTCAAAGACCTCAAATTTTTTTCACGGCGCATTCGTTTAGCTCTTAACGCATTCGAGGACGAGCACAAAATTCTCGAGAGACTGTATTACAAGGGCAAAAATCAACATCGACTATCTCTCTTCTGGAGACGTGTTACAGAGACTCGACGTCTCTGCCAACGTCTCAGTGAGAGGCACATAGACCGGGATGTGGAAATGCTTCGAAGTTCTTTCTTTGGCGCTACAAACCCACCAAGCAAGTAGGAATTTCTCTCACATGGTTATTGGCACGCACTCAAACAAGTTACAAGTTCGAAGGCGGTTAAAGGTTCTTGGACCCACTTCCCTGACGTCTCCTCTGTCGCTGTGGTTTCTCAACGACTATCTTCAAGTTCTGCATTGGTATTGAAGGTGAGAGAAACGGTCTTACTTTCGACCTCTGGCTAAGTCGATGTTTCAGATGCAGGAAAAGCTTTTGGCGGCGTATGGGTAGGTGCCCAAGAGACGAAGGAAAAACCCCACCCTTTTACATCTGTCCATAGATCATTCACTCTCGCAATGCAATCTGGGGCTTTTCTTCAGTTAATCCTGGCTCTCGTCGCTATTGCTTCACGAATAAGGGTGGCATGTCAAGAGCTTCACAATAATCTCCAATCTATTTTGGGCATTGCGAGGCATATCAATGACCTAGTAGCTGTATGTATCGAGTCACACTCTCACACGTCACTGTATATTAACACATTTTCCCATGGCAAGGGACCTGCCACTATCCTAGGATTGCCTGCGGTTATGGAAGTTCCTCAAGACGACGACCCATTTGGGAAGTCTATGAGCCAAGTTTTTGAACCGGCTGATAGCCAAGAGACGATTCATACTAAGCAAGACGGTGCGCTGTCAATCTCACGCTTCAAGCGTCCTTTAAACATCATCCCTTTCTCAGCCCCAACACGTACAACTGTTAAACGCAAAATCACAGAGACTTCATTATCGACTGACATGCCGGAGAACTTGAAAGATCGTAACCGGAAGAAGAAAAAGCACAAGGCCAAGGATGAAATTGATGATATCTTTGGGTTTTGAGGGAAATGCGGCATGTCAGGACGCAAGACTCCAGAATTTGAATGATTTCCTTCCATTGGCACTATTTGTACTTATGTAGAGGCAAGATCGGGGGTGAACCGTGAGGGTGTCAAACCTGAATATGATTCGATGATTAATTCAAGTGACAAAGAGTGTGGCGTATGTAGGAAGCAAGCACGAATTAAAGACGAAGTAAGAGGTCAGCAAACCGAAGGGTAGTAAAGTCCAACAACACAACCATATGAGGATAATCTAGGTGAGTATGCTTTTCATCAACCTCTTAAAGGGTTAAAAAGGTTGCCATAGCTACAAAGAGGGCAACAAAGACTTTGGGTGAAGCCAATGAGCTTGCGCCGTTGCCAGACTGAGAAAGCGCTTCAGTGGGTGCAGCACTTTCACTTGTAGCGCCGGAGGTCGTTGCCGAAGACGGAGATACAACAGCAGCGTTGTTGAGAGCTGCTCCAATATCCTGAGGAATCATGAGAGGAGCGCTACCAGAAGCGCTAAGATCGATGGTGCCGTCGTCCTTCAGGACTTCCCCATTCGCGGCAAGGAAGTTACGAGTATAGAGCACGTTCTCTGCGGCAACGGCATGCGCCCAGTCGGGGAGAGCAGCGAGATCAATGTTGCTTCCCCACTTCGATGCAGCGAGGTTGTTGGATGTTTGCTGAGAAGTGTAAGCAGCATACGCTGCGACATCAGGATTCTAAGAGAATCGTCAGCGGAGAAGGCAGTCATATAGCAGAGGCTCTTACGCTGGCGCCAACACTTTGCATCGAGGCAGAGATTGATGTTGCGGAACCAAACGCACTTGGAGGGTTGCTATAATATTCAATGAGAAAAAATTACCATAGAGAGAAATGAATGCGCACATGATGCCGAACATTCCCTTTTGACAATGTCCAGGGGTGCCGCAGTAGAAGAAAACGGGGTTCGTGTCATTGACAACCTGGGTGACTGTAGGGAAGTTGAGTCAAATGATAGTTGGATGCAGGATAAGCAAGTGAGTGACGAACAGGTGAAGCCTTCGTCATGGGTACCCGAAGCGAATAGCGCATCACTAGATTTGTTGCAAGGAAGAAGAGCGGATGACTTGGTGACAGTGTGGGTGTTGGCACGCCACATGAACTTGACGGTGTCTCCAACAGACGCATTTACAGCAAAAGGAACGTAGCGCAGTACGCCTTGGCTGGGCGCAACAATGACGGTGTGGGTAGCGCCAGTACCAGTGCTTCCCTCACTTTGGCCAGTC
The DNA here is from genome assembly GCA_018856295.1 of Blastosporella zonata. Classification (NCBI taxonomy): domain Eukaryota; kingdom Fungi; phylum Basidiomycota; class Agaricomycetes; order Agaricales; family Lyophyllaceae; genus Blastosporella; species Blastosporella zonata. The sequence goes on along the minus strand of JAFLHD010008893.1, from coordinate 35,766 downwards.
GAAGTCGGTGTGTAGGAGGATTCAGGAGTACCGAATTGGGCTATGCATTCTGCAAGGAAAGATCATTATCAGAAGCAAGATAGAGATATTAGTTTCTAGTTCTTACGAGAAACGCAATCGTTATAGCCGGATCCTCCCCAACTGGAGGTTCCCGAGCCATATGTGGGGGTAGAATATGTCGAAGCAGCTGTGGACGTCGATGAAACAACGGAATCCATAGCGCTATATGACGCAGAGCCATAGGAACCGGCACTGTAAGAACCAGAGCTGGACGCAGAACCATAAGCTGCAGCTGCACCGTAGTTGGAGGCATCAGTGGCTGTTGCTGCCGCTGCGCTGGTTGCGCTGGCTGATTGACTAAATTATGGTGTTCAATAGATATTTAGGAAGTGGACGAACGACAGCACATACGAGGCGGAGACATCACCAACTGCACTATCCTGAGGCATCGGGCGAGGGAGAGCAGAAGCCAGGCCTGAGAGAAGAGCAGCAACACCGAGGAAAGGAACGATGACGACCATTGTCTTAGAATATCAAGGAGAGAGAACCGTCGAGGTATAGATGTCGTCGGACTTGAACTGATGAACCTCCCAGGAGGATTTGCTGAAAAGCTCTTTCAAAGAGGGTGGTGATCTAACCAAAAGATATCGGTTCCAAGAAATAACATCGGCATATGGGGCTGCCTACCTCGTACAAAGTTGAGCAAGCGAGAATCAACTCGACTCAAAAGGAGAGAGGGAACGAAGGGAAAGAACGAAAAGGAAGGGAAGAACGAAAAGAGAAACGGAGACGAGGGGAAAGGTAGGAGACTGGGGGAAAATGGGTGACATTTAAAGCAGCCTGTATGCGGAGATCAAAACCTCCATAGAAACGGCGATGAAGTGAGAGATGTGATCAAATCTTATGTATAACAGCAAGCCCTTCAGGCAGAGTCGTTGAACAATTTGTGAGTATACAAGCTATCTGCGATAGCAAAATTTGAGTACATCCCTCACAAATCGACCTACTCACGGCCACCAGACATATCTTCTCCCCAATCTAGCTCCCCAATCCTAGCTAGCAAGAGTCCTAATTTGTAATTATAGGCTATGCCGGACAGATGACAGCAATTCCAGCAGCAACCTCTGTTACCGCGTTCGACTGCTGGCAACCCCATTTGTAATCATGATTATTAGCGTAAGCCAAACCTCTGTAGCATGTCGCTACCTACGAAGAGATATGTATGTATCGAGAAAAATCCTTTTGGATTTGTTGAATAATCCAAAATCTGTACACTCACTGAGTCAGGACTTTTACAATCCCTCTATCATGCATGTATAGTATGATATATACATGATATCTCAGACCTGTCAATGTCATGTTCTGACGGCAACGCATCGTTGATCCCATCGTCCTTGTATACATAGCCTCACACTCGTCGAGGGCCAGATGGAAGGCCCACTCGTGGTCGTTGGGTGACGACGGTCTTCGAAGCGACATCATATTCATTGATACGTTCCGCTGGAAGAGGTCTTGTCATGGAGCTTGGAGCAGTGCGTTTGCCTTCGCGCTGTGCCTTGAGCCTATCAGCTGCTTTAGAAAGAGAAGGGCCCTTGGGATTGTGTAATCGCTGAGCTGCGCGAGGGACATGGTAGGCATCATAAATTTCACGGAGACCTCGAGACTTTGTCATTTTGTTGACGGCCTGTGAGGGTCGACTGCTGTCGTCCATATCGGAATCGATCTTGGGGCTCGATTCGTTACGGTTGATCGGACGACGGTCCTCGTGCTCCTCGAAGAGCCAAGAAGGGAGGTCTGTGGGATTGCGAGCCTTCGCCAGATGATAGGCTTTCATTGCACGAGTAAGGCGCGATTCCTGATGAGGCGGTGTTTCTGCGTAAAACTTTTGTTAAGATATTTATGAAGAGTTAAAGATATAGCGTTATCATTCACCTTCCCCGGAAAACGTGGTGATGTTGGCTGCCCATGCTTTGTTGATGCTCACAGTGAGACTGCTGGCTACGCGATTCCAAAGAGCGCCTCCTGTTACCGAGCCCTCTCCAGGGTCTAACGTAGGCATCATTAAAAAAACCAAAGAAGAATAGGGCTCCTCCTTACCGTGAGATGTGGATCTATCTTCTTCGGGCGGAGGCGGTAAACGGAGAGATTTCGCGGCGTTTTCGGATGGCGACGAGGAGCGCAGATTCCTGTAATCCTCTTCAAAAGTTGCCTGCGAAGATACATAACCGCTTCCCGGCTTTAATTTCGGGAGAGATTTAGCTGAGGAGGCAGCAAGTTGGTGCACTGAGCGCTTTGCAGACTGTGGCTCGATGTCGCGCGGTAAACGGCGGGGTTCAAGAGGCATACGAGGGGCTTCGGAGGGCTGAAACGACTGTGATTGAGGATTATTCCGATACTCTGCAGGGCTGTCAGCAGTATCATCTCTCGATCGCGCTGTAGGACGTGGGTTGCTGGGAAGACCTCTGGACGGGGGAGCGCTAGGCAGCATTTGAGAATGTTAAAAGTAAAGACAGGGAGTCCCAGATCCAGTCTGGCAGGATGTCAAGGGTAGTAACAAGAGAATTGTAGTCAATATGGCGTAGCCTTGATGTTTTATCTACCATCATGAGAGAGCCTTGTGTCAAACAACAGCTTGGCAACTGGAGGAGATGATGATGAAGGATGATCGGAATTCGGAGATTTAGTGTGCCTTAACGACTCCTCCAACCACACGCGCTTGATTGTTGAAACAAAAAACTTGTCTCCTTATGTTGACTGTCTCTCGACGCGGACTTTCGACTCTCAGGTCGCGGCTTTGCCCCGCCTCACGTTCTCTTGCTACCATAGCCGAAAAACACAAGTACAAGGTCCTCGTCGTAGGTGGAGGTACTTCGAATTCTTGGAGTTAATTTTTTTTAAATATATGGCTGACCTGGGTCGTCTGGAAAGGAAGCGGTGGTTTGTCCGTCGCACAACAGATCTATGACCGCTTCGCAGCTTCCGGGACTCCTCTCGAGGCAGGTGACGTTGCAATCGCAGATGGAGCAGATTACCATTACTATCAAGTACGTCCTGAAGCGTAATTGCACAAGTGTACATCCTCTCACATTCGTTTCTTGGTTAGCCTGGATGGTAATTTTCTCCCATTGTTTTCCTAATACCTTTTTGAACGTTCCACTTAGGACTCTTGTCGGCTCTGGACTACGACCAAAGACCGACTTTCGTGCCCCCCTTGCACCACTAGTGCCCAAGCACATTTCGTACATTCCAGAGAATGTCAAGTCGTTCTCCCCGGAAACTTCCTCTGTGACGACTGTCACAGGCAGAGATGTGTCTTACGATGCTCTCGTTGTTGCCACTGGCCTTCAGATCAACTGGGACAACATTCAAGGTCTTTCTAAGGCTTTGGGGGATCCGAATTCGGGAGTTTCGTCAATATACTCGTACGACACTTGTGACAAAGTCTGGGATGACATTGAAGGTCTTCGTTCCGGTCAAGCAATTTTCACGCAACCTGCTGGGATCATAAAATGCGCCGGCGGTTAGTAGGCATCGGCCAGTCTTTGCTTATCTCTTCCTGATCAAGCCCGCCTTCAGCTCCGCAGAAAATCATGTGGATGGCATGGGATCGGTACCGCCGAACGAACCGTGGCGAAAAGATCAAAGTCGATTTCTATACGGGCATGCCAACCATGTTCAGTGTTAAGAAATACTCAGACGCACTCGATATTCTTCGAATCGAACGAGGTGTTGGGGGTCACTTTCAACATAACCTTGTGGCGGTTGATTCCGCCAACCACCGGGCCACTTTTAAGAAGGCTGATGGGTCCACGGAGGAAGTTAACTATACTCTATTGCATGTCACGCCCCCTATGGGCCCCCTTGATCTGTTTAAGGGGTCTCCTATTGCCGACAGCGCTGGCTGGGTCGACGTCGACAAATCGACTTTGAGGCATAACAACCCTGAATACGGCAATATCTTCGCTCTGGGCGACTGTTCATCACTTCCCACATCCAAGACCGCAGCTGCTATCACAGCCCAGGCGCCTGTCCTTACTGAGAATTTGTTCTCTGTGATGGAGACGGGTAAAGTGAGTGGTGCGGGATATGACGGGTATACGAGCTGTCCTGTATGTCTCACCATTGCCTTTCTTTCCCCAAATACCGATTCACTGACTTGTCTCAAGCTTCTGACTGGCTATGGAGAACTGATGCTGGCTGAATTCAAGTATGGGTTGGAACCGAAAGAGTCTTTCTCAGATTTCTTCAATCAAGCAAAGAGTCATAGGTCAGTACATTATGGAACCGTCAATAATTTAATATCCTCACACGCACATTTTCAAGGCTATTCTACCACTTGAAAAAGGCAGGCATATTGTATATATCCGACTCTTTAACTTGCTCATCTTTTTTCGATATAGGACCTATTCCCTGCAGCTTACTGGAACCTGATGGTGAGTGATGAGTTTACGAGCCTGCATTCTCTCGGAGTTGACATATGAATAGAGGTCAAGGGGAAATGGTTCGGAACATCAGGACTAAGCCGCCCGAACTACTAACACATAGTCGATCGATGAATGCACCTGTTTAGATAGATAGTTTCTGTCGAAGGATGGTCATGATTCCTGCCAGTGTTTTTGTTTGTTGTCCCCATTCATTGGTGGCACGTGCTCGTCTCGTGTTGAACACGCTCTTGAGACAACTGAGTACTGAACGTACTGAACTCTCTTCCACTGGTAAGACCGCGTTCAAATGTCGCGGTTGACGGCTGCGCAGGTCATTGCACTTGGCGAATATCTCGAGCCAACCTTTGACCCTGCTTCACTTACGGTATCGCAACTTCTTGGTGTTCTTGGATATCACCATGTCAAATATCCAACTCCATACTCCAAACCCAAACTTGCCATTATCTTCAACGAAGAAATCAAGGCTAAAGCTGTGAAACTGAAGAAAGAACGCGTCAAGAAGGAGAGTAGTATTGCAAGCGACGATGGCATTGTAGATGGAGCTACTGGCCAACCTTTGCGCAAGGTGGGTAGCCCTTCCCTTTCAAAGATATTGATCAATTTGACTATAATGAAGGAACAGGTAACTCGAAGAGGTTCCCGGCGACTTTCTCATGCTCCCATTGAAGCAGACACCGAGGAGGTGCCAGCCCCTCCTAATCAAGTGGGTCTTGTCTGTACTCGTGCTGACCAGCACTCAACGAGTTCGCAGGCTAAACGTCGTCGATCATCTGCCCAGCCCGACCTTGGTGGTTCATCACGCAAAACCGTTCGTGCGCAGCCGGCCCTTGTTGAAGAAAGCGAGCCGGAGGAAGATTTGCCCATGAAGAAAGTCGGGAGAAGCAGGAAAACGGTTTGAAACAACTACCAGGTCTTTGACAATTTCTTACCATCCCTTTCAACGCAGGCGGAAACTGCGGGTGCTCAGGGTCGACGCGTTTCAAACACAGTATGTGCATAAACCTGGTTGTAACCGGTTGCTTAATTTCCACCGTCTATAACTATAGGCAGCTGATGATAGCGGCTGGGAAGATAATAACATTTTTCAATCTGGGGCCGAATCATCGTCACCCGCTCGACCATCGCCAGTGCGGTCGAAAAAGAACGCCCCACGAACAACCAAATCCCGCAAATCTACTTCTGCTCCTCCGCAAATGTTATTGTCGTCCCCACCGCGATTACCTCGCTCCCCTGATGACAAAGGATTTTCCCCCTTGTCCCCGCCTCAATCCACGTTCGAACCTCATTTACCCGCTATACCCTCCTTGGATCAGCTACGGCTGAGCCAACCTCAATTTACGACCTTTACCCCTTCGAGGCTTCGCACTCCTGTTCCAAAGCCACAACCTGAAGAAAGTGATGACGAGCTCGACATCATTGGTACAGGTGCTAACCAACCAGAGTCCGATGAACTCCCCCTGGAACAAGAAGATGCGGAGGTGAACAAAGAGGAAGTTGACTCTCCTATGGGGCCCGGAGGCAGACTTATTCCAGATCAGGAACACTCGTTTGAACAACAGGATCCGCTTGGAGCGAAAGTCGGGCTTTCAATCTTTCGTCTTTTGACCTTTTTCATGGGGATATACGTCCTGTATGCATTGGTCACTTACACGTTGGAGTCCGCCTCGATTGGATACTGTGACGCTGGACATAATACTAACAATGCTCTGGACCGTCTGCGCGAAGAACGTCTTGCTGTGGAAGCGTGCAAAAGGGAAAAAATCGTTGACCTCGATTCAACGCGCTGCCCCATTCCACCCATGATTCCTTGGGTTCCGAACAGTTGTACGCCATGTCCAGATCATGCAAAGTGCATCGAAAGCAGTGTTTTCTGTGATTATGGCTTCATTTTACGATCCCACCCCCTCCTATTTTTTCTCCCGGCCTCGTCCTCACCACGCAAATCAGATGTATCCCTTGCTTCACCCCCCTCCGATCTGATGTGGAAACTGGTGACCCTCCTGGATGGCTTTCCAGGTTTTGGCAGTGTCGCATTTCCCCCACGCTGTATCGAGGACCCTAAAAGAAAACGTAACATCGGTGTTCTTGGAAAAGCTGTCGAGTCACTTCTCGGGCAGGAAAGGGGACGCCGTGTGTGTGCTGGCGGTAAAGTGCTGAAAGAATCTGTAGAGGAAGTTGATGGTGGTGACGCCAAACAATGGGGTCTGGAATTGGAAAACCTGAGGAAGATGATGAAAAAGAAGACACCCGTAAGTGTGATACCGACACACCCTGCGTTTATCTTAATACTAACTTGAGACTTTAGCCCCACTTGTTGCCCACTTTCGATGATACTTTCAACGAAGCCATTCAACAGCTGACCCAATGGGGTGAGGTCATCATAGGGGAGGATCGCGAGTAGGTTCTTCGTAGCCATCCTACTATTTTCGCTCACTCCTCGCAGGAACCATCGCTATGTTGCTCACAAGACACCATTCTTGACGTGGGACTGTGTCATTACTATCAAGACCAGAGAAATCTGGGCCGAATGGCGCAATACTGTCTTCGGTAACGGTGAGGTATCTTCCGTTTTAAGTGCATACTAACTCTTCCGTCTCTGTATAGGTGCTGGTGTCGCCATCCTCGCCTTATTGTATTGGCGCACCCGCAGTTCTCAGAAACGCGCTGAGAATAAACATGTTGCAGATTTGGTGCAAATCGCACTCGATACACTGCGTAATCAAGAACTTGCCCATCACACTGATCCTGTCACAACACCTCAGCCCTATCTCTCGTCACTTCAACTTCGTGACTCCATCCTTCAGGAAGAGCACTCTGTGGCATCCAGAAGCCGTCTATGGGATCAGGTGGAGCGGATCGTGGAAGGAAACGCGAATGTCAGAGCAAATTTACAAGAGATTCAGGGCGGTGATGAAATGAGAGTATGGCGGTGGGTTGGGAGTGCTGGTAGGGGTGCGGTTGCGCCAAGGTAGTTGGAATCGGGAGAACAAACTGGTGCCGTGGCTGAGGCCTAAGATTTAGGAGATGGTTTCTTACAATTTGTGTATGCACGAACGTGGACTGTCCGATGGGCATCAGACGTGTTTTATTGCGATCCTAATTTAAGATCCATACACTTTCCACCGATTGATCATGTGAGAGGGATTCTGGTCAGACTCGATCTTTGAAACTCTTGGCTAAAAAGCTTTTGAGGGCATATTCGACAGTAAAGACTCTTTACTGTCGACTCAACACTAGTAAAGAGACAAGTTAAATGGCAATCATCCCCAGTCAAAGTTTTCGGGATAGTACATTTGGAATACATAAGACAAAAATACTTCGGAGCCCGGGTTGAAATATAACTTAAGGAGCTTGAGGAGCTCAGGGGCAACCTATGTTGCATGTATGTAACTCAAAAGAGAATTGAATGGGATGGCCTGATTGGTACGATCAGCACGGTTCCTGTCCGCACCGCCGTATGCCACCCGTATATACGTATGACTCGTATGACAGCCGAAGTTCTGAGACCTTAAGACCAATCAGAGCTCATTGACATACCCATCGGTATCCCTTTTTGAATCCTTTCGATCAGTGCCCGCTTCATGAACTGTTCTTCAGCCAGCAGGCGCGTGCTCTATTCATCGAGAGTCAACACGAGAAGAAAATTGAATATAAATCGTCTTACTCTTAAAAATCTCTCGAGATCAATACGTCCGGAGTTGAGCGCCCGATGTAGATGATAGATGGTATCTTCAATAGCGTTGTCTTCCGCGACAAGGGAGATGAGTCTAAGCGGAAATTTGGTGTGAGACAGCGCGTGAAGAGCGAAAAGAGCACTCACTGATTGTAAACAATAGTCGTAGAACAGATGAGTTCATCCACTTCGGGGTCTCCTTTACGGCGAAGTTCCCCTATGTTGGCTTCAGCCTGTCGGACACTACCCTTGAACCTACCGGCGACATTTCGACATACATCCCGCACAGCTTCCAGACGCGCCATCTCATCGCGGATGGCTGGTTCACCAGCCAGAAGATCCCCCTGGTGAGCGCGTAGGCGTTCGGCGTCGACCGCCAGTGCCTGAGATAGGGAACTTAGCTCTGATGTCAGCTTATGATGGACTTGTTCGTGGAGCTGGAGCAGCTCCGGGTTCGGTGGACGTGGTGGAGGCGGTGCTAAGGCCGGCATGACATTGGGAAGTGTCTCCGGAGAATCTTCATCAAGGAGGTTAACGATGGGCGCCCGAACCGGATGTGCAACCGGCTCCAGACGAGCTTCTTGTATATGGGGTTGGTGTGCAGAATAGGATAAAGGCGGTGGAGTGAATAGCGAAGGAGGCGGGGGAGGCGGACTACGTGGGAACATTATTTGACCAGCAACCATAGCGTGAGGGTTGTGGTGCGACTGGTTTGTACCTTCAGGCATAGCATATCTGGGAGGTGTTGTTGGGGGTCCGTATACGCTCCGATATTGGGGTAGAGTGTCCAGATGCGGGGAAGGTGGAGGACGCTCGGGTTGGGTGGTTTCCTGTTTAATCTTTGAGCCATGCGATAAACGAGTAGGACTATAGAAGCATACAGGTATGGGGGAAGTAACCGTTCGCGACTGTGTGCTAGATTGTGAATAAAGGGCTCCCACGACAGGTCTGGGGGGGATTTCAGGGCGATCGGGTGAGATCGCTCGCGCAGGAGATGACATATGGTGAGATGGTGGCAAAGGAGGTGGAGGTCTACTGCGAGGATCAACGCCAGGAGAGGGCCGCGAAGAGATCACTGGTTCTGTGGGCTTTGCATACATCGGGGGCTCTCTCGAGAACTGATCTTGCATTGCCTCTGACATTGCAACCACATTGCAGCCCTGTAGAACGTTGGATTAATATGGCGATGAAGCAGGTGGAGACACGGACCTCGCTCTTGCGTGCCCAATGCTGTGTGTATTCGATATCGCATCTGCCGCTGACGTCGACATACTTACCTGCTTTGACGAGCATGTCGTTTGTTGGAACAACGTATGCGATGGGTGGTTGGTTTGGGTAGTCTCGTGTTATCCATATCGCCACGGGAATGTTATATGAAGCGCCACGGAAAGAAATCGGAAGGAGACCATGGACGCAGAGGAGAAGCTGTGTGCGGCCATCGTCGAACGCTATGCGGAGTTGAGAATGTGAGTAAAGAGGAGTGAAAGAAGACTGTACTGTAGATGTCCGATTTTGGGCGGAGGGTGGGGAAGCGGAGGAGAAGATTGTCGATGTCAATGTATACGCGGTCTGAGTGAGAGTAAGTCTGAACGTTGTGGCGCAACCATTTCTGGGTCAGAGAGGACATGTTCAAGTGTGTTTAGTTAAGCGGGAGGAGAAAGGGCTCTCACGATTCCCCATTTGGACAATCTCCGATATCAGTTGACTTGGGGTCTCACCTTCCATATGTGGATTGCCCCGAATCTGCTTCCGTCAGATCTGGGCTGCAATAAAAGATCGGCGGTCGGTCTGCGCCGTCTCGATTTGGCAGGTTGAAAGGGTGAGTTATCAGTCGTCGTAGGGGAGGAGGAGAATGTGGTTGCTTTTCGAGAGTGCTCGTTGTTGGGTGAACGGTGTGCTCGTCGTCGAGGCTTATCGCTGCAGATCTGGCCAAGGCTAAAATCGCAGTCTCCCACCCAGTGGTACCCTCCTGCCTAATCCGTCACGGATCTCGGATCTAACGATCCCATCGCATCCCCATCGCTGTAGCTTTTCGTCCGACCATATAGTTCCGGGCTAAGTATATAACCCCCCCAGCTTTCGTCTTTTCCCCCCCTTTGCCCTCCTGTCATGTCCGCCAACGCAAAGTCCCCCACCAGCTCCCTCACCCCCCAACGAAAGCACCGTAAACTCTTAAAAGATGGTAGTGGCACCGAAGTCTGGCCAGAGAGCATCGAAAAGATCTTTGTACAAGGTACGCGCTCTCTCTCTGTCCTATCTTTCCCTTATCAACCTTTTCCCAGGTCTGCGCGAGTACTGGGACTCTCCCTGGGCAACCTACTCCCAATCTCGCGGACGCAGCCGATGGCGAAATCAATTTCTTGTAGATTACCTTTTGAAAGCCGGGATCGACCGGTCAAAAAAGCAGGTCGCAAGCCACATCCAGGTCCTCAGAAATATGTGGAAAGGAGAACCAGGTCTGTCCGATCCGACTTCCTCTTGTTTTCCGTCCCCTCATTGTACCTAGAATTTTATCTCGTCGCTGGGGGTGAAGAGCCTGCTGCGGATACACCTGTAAAGCTTGAGGATGGCTCCCTCCTTTCCCTCGACTTTGATGAAACCGACTGCTCATCATCCAACTCCGCGTCACCCGACTTTTCTCCTCCGGAACTTCAAAGCGATTTCCCTCCGACTCCAGGGCAGTACTCAGGTGGCTATGCACTCGGCTCTCATTCTCCCCCGTCTAAAGAGTCCGTCTCACCATACCCCTCGCCAACGGTCTATACTGCGTCCATGCCGAACTCTATGACCATATACCCGGTTGACATGGCTGTACACCACTCTCATGAACAGTTGCCCGTTCAAAACACCCATTACTCTCTGGGTGCCTATCACGGACATCACTATCCTCACTCTTCCAAGGTGATCTCACCCCAAGCAGCACCCGAACGTGTTTCAACTATGGGCGCGTACTCCTCGTATCCACAGTCACCGAGCCGGGCCACGTCCATATGCATCCTGGCAGACGGCATGGCACCACTCTCAATCAAACTTGATGCTTTGATATCAGCTTCACCCTCTAGTGGATGTAGAGCCCTCACTCTCCAAATTCGCTTGGCTATCACGCCCGAAGATGACATCCGTAGAACATCAGCTCAGGACGGTTTTTTTGCGAACGTTTCGCTCTCTAGGGTGTGGAACGTCTCCGGCAAATGCATTACCAGAGTCTACACCAACAGCATGTGCACATCAGAGGTGGTGGGCGCCCTTGACGTCACTGACATCGATATGGGGATCGTTAACGCTATGCTACCGGAGTCCACGCTGAGTCGTTGCAGATGGCTCGATGCCTGTGAGTCGCACTGTGGCAAACTATTTTTTGATGCATCATCTCATAGATCTCCTTCCGTCTAGCCGTACCGACCAGAATTACACAAGAAATTGTTACCGACGATGAAACACTGCTGTACCTTATTTATGACTTGGATCGCAGCATGGGTCCGAAACCATCTGCCAAACTGATGCGCTGGGCAACCATGACAAAACCTTCACTATCGGCCCCTCCGGCCGCACATCTTCAACCCTCCCACTATCATGGCTACCCAGCCCCATCGTTCCCCACATCTACCCGGCCGACGGTGCACTCTTCGATTTCATCCGCATTGACGCCAATGAACAACACACGGCACGCCATGTCCATGCCTACGTCTATGTCATTTTAATGATCCCTTCTGGCTTGGGAACACTGTTGTATGACTCCGTACTGAGAAAAGTACGTTGAGCTGGAACATTTTTTTTTTACGGATCGTCAAGCTCTACGCCTTGCTGTCTTAGTAACATTATTATTTTTGTATGTGTATTCACTTTGTAGTCATAACAGCCTGTATAATATCGTCTCCTCTCACGAACGCACGGTGTTGAGGATACTCTCTGCTTCTGCCCGGACTCTTGCGTCCCAATGTTTTTCTCGCAAAGCATGTAGTTCCCAAAACGAAGTCCCGAACGGATTTGAAAGTTGCGGATCGTCGAGATCCGGACGGTATATACCATCAAAGGTCCGATCTTTGGATGACAAAAGGGCTTCAAGTTTGGGATCTTTGGCCACGAGTCCCCCTACGAATTCGAGCGCCCGGAGTGCAGTGGCTGGTGGCCAATGCAGGGATGCGCTGAGTAGGCGCTTAGCAAATGCCGCCGAGCGCCCGGGAGGGGCAGTAGCGCCCAACGATCTAGGCGAAAAGACGATGTTCAAGGTGCGGAACAGCATATCAGACACAGAATGTGTCTTTGCTGGCCTGCTCCCCGTAGCCAAAGGCGGTGGCGTGGCGTCGATATCCGTTATAAGACTCAAGGGGAGGATCAATGCATACAGTGCGGAAATGAAGTCGCTCAGATCAATGTTGAGCGCTTCTCCTGTGACAGAGAAGATTCAGAAAAGTGATTTGGGCAAGTTGAATTAAAAAACGTGCCTTGTCCTGATAGAAGCTCAAAGGCTGTAACAATGCATAAGAGACGATGCCGTATGCTGTTTGCAGATGTGACAGAGGGATCAACGGTGCTGTTGTCTTCATCTTGATCTGAATCTCTCGAGATCAATTCCTTGAGAACAGCCATGAGATCTTTGAAGAAGTCGATGTTTACAAGATGTGCGAATTTTGAGATTCCATGCAGCGCCGTTGGTAGAAGGAGAGTCGGTCGAGGATTCTTAATAATTCGGAAATAGAGTACGAAGAGAAGTTTGAGCGTTTCAGTTTGCTGCAAGAAATTTGGTCGGTAACAAGTAAACGATGTATAGAAGTTAGCTCACCGTGACTGCTCGCTCCTCCTTATCAACCTCGGCCTCCGCTTCACGGAATTCTTTATCAATCTCTCTTTTCTCTTTTAGAGCTTTCTTCGCCTTTTTGCTGAGATGCAGTAACTCAGTGCTTTTCCCTTTAGCCCGTCGAGCGGCTGCCTTGCTACTGGACTCTTTTTGTGGTTTATCCACTGCAGAGTCTGAAGCTCGAACACCCAGTTCTGTCTTAAGCCGTAGGTGAAGTAAGCATGAGAGCACCTCCGGGTGGACATTGAACCGTTTCTCCTTGACCATGCGGTTCATTAATCTTACGACCTCCAGTGAAACCATGCCCGTCAGATCTTCACGAAACACGTGAATGAGGGTGTTAAGACACAGGTCAGAAGACTGAAATAGTGTGATTTTAGAGCCGTGAAATGCAAACCAAGGACACACACGTACCGTATCCCACGATTTTTTACTGAGTCTAGCGATGATGCAGCTCATGAGATTGACGCGGAAGTTGAAGTGCGTAACTTCCTTCAACAATGTACACATGGACTTGAGGGCGATATCCGCCAAATCACTACGAGCTATGACGCATTAGCTCAAGCAAAAGTGCGAAGGCGAGAGAAAGCACCTTTTAGTTCAGCCTCGAGAGAAACCAGATACGTCTGGTATACTGTCACCAGACCTTGTTCCCAATCTCTCGTGCGAGCCACCATCTGACTGACTTTCTCCACCTTCTCCTTGTCACTCAAAGCTCGGATTCGATACCCAGGTATAATGTCCTTGAAGACGGCGAGCTGAGAAAGGATAGCGAGTTTTCTGATGGTTGGATCATTTGGTACGGGGTCTGGATAGGATGGCGTTGTAATCTCTGGCAGTGAAAACGTATGAAGGCGTCTCAAAAGACCCAGCTACAAATTCAATTTGTTAGATAGATGTACCTCAAGTAGGGCAGCTAACTTACACTGTTCTCGGGGTCAGCAACAATTTCCTGGCATATTCCCGCTAGTTGTTCCTTCGCGCCATGTATGCGTGCCGCCTTCGATTTGTTAGAAACAACATCAACCACCGCTGGCCGACCAAAGCGAGCACCGGTAGAGACATCATCAACTCTTTGTGGCAATGCTTCCACTTCGGACTCATTTGCCTCACTTTCCTCCTCCTCGACCGTGGCGGTACGTGTAAACAACACCTTCCCAGTGGAACGGACATCCCCACCCGGAAGCTTGATAGGGAGACCCTTGATCCCTCTGTTTTCTTCAGGCTCCCATGATGGACGGCGCTTTCGAGGCGCCTTCTCAAACTCCATTTCAGCATCCGAAGCCTCGTCGGTCCCTGAAGACGGCGAGTCCTCATCGAGCGATAGAGATTCATCGTCTGTGCTTCCAAAGGATTGACTGTCATCTTCTTCATTGTCTGAATCCACAGAAGGTAGGTCATCATCCTTTACTATCTCCCGAACGGGTTTGTTGAGACGATGCAGACGGTCAGTCTCTTTTTTACTCCTAAAACAAGAATGAGATGGAGGAACATCCATAGGAGTAGTGAGACGCGCGCCTTGATATCCCCTTCCTATCCAGAGAACTCAGAAAAGACGCGGCTCCCCCATATTCTTCTAACACCTCCAAGTCCTGGTCAGACAAGTCAATATCGTCTACATTGTCGTCTTCGGGTATGGGTATTGTTCCACGATCAGCTAGCTTCTCTTTTCCTTTTTCCTTTGGCTTGATAAGATATTTCTTGGGTCCCGATTGAGATTCAGGTTTTGAAGAAAGTTTGCGTTTTTTAGATGGACCCTGGTATTGCATCGTTGAGCAAGGCACAATGAAAAGTTTACATATATACCTGTGATGGTGGGGCAGGTCGCTTCGCATGCTGCTTGGCTGCCATACGTTGGAAGCAAGGTTTGCCGTGAAGACTGGTGAAAGACTAGTGATGCAAAATTATTCGGCAACTAAACGGGTTGTATGGTAGTGTGTGGCACCGGATAGTCTTGACGCGCCTACTGGGAAACACCTTGGGAAACACCTGCTTGCATGATACAAACGACTCAATTCGCGACTCCAGAAAGACGGTGAAATTTCCGCGATGGACGACGCGCCTCCTCCAACCGACCATGTTCTCCGACCTCATCACGTCGATCTACTAATAATCCTCGTGTTCGCCTTCAAAGAACCTGACTGCAAAGATATCCCTCCGCCTTTCCTGCTTCATCTCTATAGGACTCTTCTCAATGAAATATCAGAGGTGAGCGCCGCGGAACTGCTGCCATTCGTCCAGGCGTTTCATTCTTATCAGGTTTCCCGGCCGATGCTTCACCACGACCTCATGCAAACCGTTTGTCAAGGCCCAGGCGCCAACTCAGAAAAGTCTCAGCGCATGATAGCTGCCATTAAAGCCACCGTACGCCCTATACTTAAGAGCTAATTGCATCATATTTATCGTGAGGGACGATTCAGCATAATGATCTCACAAACGCTGATCAAGTTACTAATTTCTTTGGGAGTGCGTTTCCCCCATGTCTTATTGAACTTTTGTATTGACTTGTTCTTGGTTAGGCCTTCCTTCACTATTTGTAGAAAAGTCTGAAGATGTTGGTGGAGCTCATCTCACAGAGTTCCTTTGGTGCTGAAAATACATCTAGGAACCACCAGTCCTGGTAAACATAATGTTTTTACAGGCAAAGCGATGTCATGAACACCGGAACTACAGATGCGCCGCTCAATTTTTGGCTACTTTTCACGACGCTGTTTTGTCAGCTTCATTAAGCTTTCTTTTTCTGGCGTTGTGAAGCTCCAAAAGGACTACCAGTCATGGTGCCTAGGTGATGCTTCTGCTGGATGTAAAACTATCATAAAAGATCAACTGAGTAATTGTGGGCTCCTTTTCTTATTTTTCCGCTGTCTTATACTCGCAGTCTTAATTCGCGTCCATAGCCGACTTGTTGATTTTCAAGACACAAGCCGATAAGAAATCTTGGGCCAAGCCAGATGCATACGAAACGTACGCACAAATTCATTTTTCATTTCTCTTCACGTCTGAAGTCCATATTAGGTGGGAACAAGGTAACGCTACTGGCGATGAGAACGTCGCCACGGAAAATCTCCGACGTTTCTTTGAACAGCATTTTCATGAGAGCAACGATTCGTGAGTTGTTCATGACACGACGTGGTTCGTTCTCTAAACAGTTTTGTCCTTACCACAGAGGAGTTCGACAACATGCACTGTTGAATTTGGCGCGAATGCATTATCTTCGAAATGAAGTGACAGCAGCTCGTAAGGTAATGTCCATGGGTCTCACTTCCCCCATTTTTCTTCTTACCTGGTATCAGTTTCTGATGGAGGCCATTACGGTCGCGCGTACATGCGGAGACAGGATAGCATTGCAACATTGCATTAGGTTGGAATTTTCCCGGTTTTGACGGCTGGTCTCTAACCAACTCTAGCATGCTAAACCGTTTGCCCCCCACCGTTCCTGGTCGAAAACCCACTTTGAATGAACTGCAGCCGGACTTACATCCTCTCGAAGTCCTTTTCGACGTCAAGAAGCTCATAGACACTCAACATGTATGTTATCTATTTTGTACCTGGCTCGGATGCACTGACTCCGACTTAGGACCAACCTATGAGCGCAGCCTTCTCTAAAATCGATCAGGCAGTCGGCCTATATGATCATTGGCTAGATGCTCAAGGAGCCCCATTGGTCGACGAAGAACAGTGGGCCCAGCATGCCGTTCAATCTGTGGTATGGGATGCTATCGGTATGTTTATTGCAATGAGAACCGTAACCCTCACAATTAATCGGTACAACAGGTTGTAGCCAACTTGCCTCTGTGGAGGAATCCATTCTCCTGGCTTTCACGCAGCCAGGCACTGAAGACCATAATAGGATCACAGTTTTTCTCAATAGGGCATACCAGGTAAATGTCTACCATGAGTCCAGTCAGAAGCTCACCGCGGTAGCAACGTCACAGAAAGCAAGACAAGGATCATACTCTGAAGCACTTGCTATGCTTCTGGAGCCGGATGTTTGGCGGGGTATTTCCATGAACGACTATACAGCTTGGGCACACCAGATTTGGCATATTCTCGCTTTACGTGCCACTCGCCGGCAAGTGTTTATTTTGCAATGTCTTCCATACACCAGCCATAATAATTTGCCGATGTGAAGGGGTCAGGATCGCCTGTTTCAGGAATACCTTCTTCCGCGTCGGCCGCCAGGCAATTATAATGCCAGAGAATATACGTATGACGCAAGGTCTGCGTTGGTGGACAAGATCCGAGATCCTCTGTACGAGGTGATACAGATGCGGGTGCGTTTCGATCGAAAATATTAAACTTTCAATCCGTTCACGCGAAACAGCGATGCGATCAAGCCACATCATCTATTGAACTGCTGCTCAAATCCTTGTGGCACTCTGAATTTTTGACGCGTTTCAACAACTACAGAACTGGTGTTATACTGTTGGCGGACATCGGTATAGAGTTTCATTTATCTGGAAGATCACAAAGAATACTGGAGGAGATAATGCCGCAGGTGATTATTTGTGTCTCACTCGACGTGCTCCACGGCTTATTGGTTCATGCTAGATCATCAACGGAAACGACCTCGAGCAGCGTGCTTTTGCATGCTTTACCCTTGCGCGAAGTATGATTGCCTTTGATGGTTCCACAGGTGTGTAAAACGAATTGCTTGATGAATCTTCTATTAGATTGATTGATCGCAGTCGCAGCACTCACAGAAGCACTTCGATATTTGAAAATCTCAGAGAGCGATTATCAAACATTGCAAGTCCACACTTCCTTGCTGCATGTCCAATATCTGTTGTCCGTTATCTATCACAACTTGGGTATGCTGGAAGAGCGAGACGCAGCGGCCAGACGACACATTGAAACATTAGAGCTGCAGAGCAAACAAGGAACAGTTGTCGAGGATGATACGCAGCAAGTTCTCGAAATATTAGAGTTGGTCGGTGCTCATCTTGCGGGGAGATTCAGGATCTAGGCTACTTACTACTCGCTAAACTGTACTGTAACCTAGACTTATGTCACGTGATTATTCCTATGATCAAAAGAGATATCAAGATTCAACCTAACTGTCAACACGAACGCGTTTTCTCAACTCTCCAGTCGTCGAGGGCATGGATGGCCAACCTCCGCAAGAAGAGGACTTCTCCCTCCTACCCATACAGGACCGCATTGCACACAAGAACTGGAAAGCTCGCGTCAGCGCTTATGAAGCTCTAGTCAAAACCTTCCAAACCACTGCCTCGGACACCGATCCCGCTTTCAAGCCCTACATCAACAACCCAGATCTACTCAAGAAGATTGTCACAGACTCAAACGCAGTGGCACAAGAGAAAGGCGTGGAATGTTTAGTGGCATTTGTCAAATTTGCTGGGGAGACGGCTGCGAAGACCCGCGAGGCTGTAATACCGGCTCTTGTCGACAAATGTTTCGGCTCAGCGAGAGCGGGTACAAAATCTCAGGCTCTAGAGCTGACATTACAATACGTCGAAGTTGAGAATGGGGGTGCAGGGGTCGTGGTACGTTGAATAGGTGTGCTTTTCGCATGCGACACATATCTCATTCTTACGCGTCTCTAGACTGATATCCTCCCTGGACTTGGGGCGAAGCAACCCAAATCAGTGGCAGGGTGTGTGTCTGTATTGAAAGAAATCATTCGGTGGGTGTACATCCGCTTCACGCATTGTGCATCAAGCTCGAGCCTTGCGTTATACTTCGATCTAATACAATGCCCTACAGTGTGTTTGGTGTCCAAGTGACCCCTGTCCCTCAGCTTCTCAAAGCATTGCCGAAGATATTCTCGCACAGCGACAAGGCAGTAAGGTCGGAAGGGACAACACTGACACATGTCCTGTATCAATATCTTGGGCCCGGGATCGAGCCCTGGCTAGCAGAACTGAAGCCTGTTCAGGTGAAAGAGCTGAAGGAAACTTTTGAGGCCATGGAGAGCGACGGAAAGGGCAAGGGTACACTCAAACCTGATAGACTCACCCGCCAGCAAGCTCGCGAGGCAGAAATCCTTGAAGCTAGCAACGAGCAGACGAACGACATTCCCGGAGGAGAACCCGAAGGTACGTATCTTTATCCGCATAGATTTCCCCTAGTAAACTCGTGACGTAGAAATCAATCTTGACCCGCGTGCTCTTGCTGAACCAGTCGACATTACCCCAAAGCTGTCACCGAACCTACAAACAGCACTTAAATCCACGAAGTGGAAGGAACGCAAAGAAGCACTCGACGAGCTACTGGCGCTCCTAACGTCGACTCCCCGGATCAAGGATGCATCTGAACTCGGCGAACTTGCAAAGTCCCTTGCATCTCGGGTGTCTGGAGATGCAAACATAAATTGTGTTATGGTGGCGTCCTCCTGTATTGAAGAGCTCGCGAAAGGGTTGATGTCCACTTTTGGGAGGTATCGGGAAAGCGTAGTTCCCTTGATGTTGGAGAGGTTGAAAGAGAGAAAGGCGACTGTTACGGATGCCATTGGGAACGCGTTGGACGCCGTTTTTGCTACCGTGAGTCCTTTTAAATTTAAGAGAATGTCTTATCTAATAACCCGTGAACGCGCTGTAGACCACACTCTCTGATGTCATTCCTGATCTTGAAGCGGCAATGAAATCGAAAAATCCCCAAGTCAAGGAAGGAACACTCAAATTTTTGGGTAGATGTCTGACAACCTCCTCGTCACCCATCCAACCCATGCAGATTAAACCTATATCCGATACCTTGGCAGTTTTACTTGAAGATGGGTTCGAGGGTGCACGAAATGAAGCGGCCATATGCCTTGGGACCTTGATGAAGATGGTTGGCGAGCGACCTCTGACTGCAGTGATGGACGCTTTGGCGGACGTGAGGAAAGCCAAGGTGAAGGAAGCCTACGATAAAGCCACCGTCAAGTCTACGTCTGCCAAAGCCGCACCACCAAAAGCTTCTGCACCAAAAGCTTCTGCACAACCGCCCAAGACTGCGCCTCCTAAGAAAGCACCAGTCCCGAAACCGGTTTTGGACGACGAGGCCCTGACTGTCAAGGAAACAGCCCCTAAACCTCCCCCTAAGACTGTCGTAAGTCCCATCAGCCGAATATGTTGTGACCAATTGAATCTATGTATATCAACAGCCAAAGAAGCCGCCGACTTTGTCAAGCTCAGCCCCGAAAAAACCCGTTCCAGCGGTGGCGCCACCAAAAAGTTCTAAATCCCCCCCTTCTGCCGCGAGCGGTGCCCTTGATACATTCAAATACAAGCTTACTCCAGAAGACGCAGAGACGGCCGCTGCGGAGGTGCTGCCTGCCACCATTATGTCGGACCTGGGCGATTCAAATTGGAAGACCAGACTGGCTGCTCTCGAGGAACTGATCACTTGGGTTGAAGGGGAAGTTGACAGCCTTGAGGCGGAAGTTGTGGTAAGAGCACTGGCAAAGAAATGCTGGAGTGAGAAGAACTTTCAAGTATGTACAAGAAAAACACCTTTTCTCTCAGTTTGCTGATCCTTTCTCGGCGCAGGTATCGACCAAAGTATATGCCATCCTTTCTTTGCTCGCTGAAAAGTGTCCCTCTTTTGGACGATCGTGTCCAGCCCTTAGTGTTGGTCACCTCACCGAGAAACTTGGTGACATGAAGCTCAAGAAGCCGGCTGGTGATACGTTACTGGTTTTTGCTGAGAAAACCTCGTTGCAGTTCGTTTTGAACCAAGGTGTGCCTTTCAATTGTATGGTATACCATGTGGCTCAATGTACATAGCCTACGAGCCCTTGTCGAAGCAGAAAGCTCCGAAAGTTTTAGCTGATTCAATAATCTGGATGAACACGGCTTTGACGGAGTTTGGCATAGGCGGCCTAGCACTTCGAAGTCTGATCGATTTTCTCAAAACTGCGTTACAAAACTCCAACGCTGCTGTTCGCACTAGTGCGACAAAAACGCTAGTGACGGTCAAGTTGTATGCTGGTTCTAGTGAGTATTTGTGTCGTGCAATGCCAGGGTTTGTGTTTATTTTCCAAAACGAAGGTATCAAGGATTTCCTAGAGGACTTGAACCCTCAACTGCTCAACACCATCACGTCCGAGTTTGATAAAGCAGAAGGAACTCCTGCCCCAGAGCCCATCCGGACATCAGATGATCTTGCCATGGTTTCCTCTGGATCTGGATCGACTGGTAAAGCGCAACAGGGCGACCCTTTGGATGACCTGTTCCCTAGGATTGAGCTAGATAGCCTGTTGAAGGGGACATCGATTCTGGCAGATGCTAAAAGCGATGCTTGGAAGACAAGGAAGGAGGCTCTTGAGACACTGCAAGCAATCCTGGATCAAGGCAGCAATAAACGTCTCAAAGGCACCATGGGTAGATGTCTACGTCGCTTCAGCGCGGACAGGCTTCTCACACTGTTTCTCCAGGTGAAATTGGTCAGATTCTCAAAGCTAGGTTAGCCGACCAGAACAAAGCGGTGCAAACATTAGCCCTCGATGTCATTGGTCGCATATCCACAGGAATGGGTAAGCCATTTGAAAAACATGCGCGCCTTCTTGTCACTCCAATCTGCACTGTTCTCGCCGATCAAAAGGCTCCGATTCGCGCAGCAGCACTTCAAGTTCTGACTTCCATCGCCACGGCTTGCGATAGCATGGACGCATTGGTACCCGGAATAGCCACGGGTATGGAGGCTGCGAATCCTATGCAGAAAGGCACTTTGTTTAATTGGTTGGCGGACTGGTTCAAAGAGCATCCTCCGTCCTCTTCCGTGGATCTCAAATCTTGGGTTCCTCCCGTGGTAACTTCTCTTGATGACCGTAGCAGCGATGTGCGAAAGGGTGCACAAGCCCTGTTACCGACCCTGATCAGCTGCGCGGGTTTCGATTCTGTCCTCCATCAAACCAACTCCCTCAAACCTGCTTCTCGTGCAAGCGCTGTTCCTCTAATTCAGGCTGCTCGTCTGGAAGCACAGCCTATCTCGGTACCAGCTCCACCCGTCAAGGCATCTGCTTCGGGACCGGCTTCCCCTGCCCCTCCTCACAGTCCACCTCCGGAGTCACCCCCGCCATCAATGGTTCCTCCTACCACTAAACCCAAACTTGGTGTCCGTGGGTTGTTACCCCAACGCACAACTCGCCCCGAATCTCGCCCGGAGACCCCAGTCGAAGCCCCAAGTTCTTTACGTGCAAAGCCAGCCGTCGGTGGCCCCAAGCGAACTCCTGCAGCCAATACACCCATATCTTCGTCTTCTGCACTTGCACTGGTTTTCTATGGAAACAATTTGGATGCAAAGAGAGCGAGGTGTGGCAAAGACGCACAAAAATGGATAAACGAGGGAGGCCCAACTCGCAAAGATCTTGCAGACCTTTTGCAGTCCCAAATGGAGCCACATGCGTCAAAAGAACTCGTTTTACGACTTTTCAGTCAGGACCACAATGCTGTAAACGACCATATAAGCGGTCTCGGCACAATGAGCGATTTCTACCTGAACGCTCAAAACGCAGACCAAAATGTCGAAACCGTCTGTCTCGCTAACCTCGACCTACCTCTCAAATATGCTTCTATAAAAGCACACGAGCCTCAGCCCAACCTGATTTCCAAATGTTTGGATGTGGTAGAAGCCGTGTTAGCTTTCTTACGAAGCGTCAACTACCAATTAACTGACGGAGAAGCGCTTTGCTTCATCCCAACAATGACTTTCAAGGTAGCTTGCTTACTGCTATTCAAGGTCGACCTACGTGCTGATGCCTCAGTTAAATAGCTTGGCGATGCCAGGGAGCAAGTCCGAGGCCGAGTTCAGCAAATCATTAGGACGCTTCCAAAAGTATATGCGTATAGCCGCGTGTTCCAATTGCTCTTAGAGTATGGTCTTAAGTCAAAGGTCGCAAAAACGCGTCAAGGAGCCCTCGACGAGATCGCAAGTATTCTGAAGAAATCAGGCATGGGGGCTTGTGAGCCTTCTAAGGCGTTCCCTATTATTGCGTCGATGATTTCAGACAAAGATTCTGCCGTTCGCAAGTCCGCTCTTGGTGCCCTAAGGTATGCCATTTCCCCCCCAAAGTCATCGCTTTTGCTAACTTGTGAGTTTACAGCGAGGGATACACTCTTGTCGGTGAAAAAGTGTGGTCATTGGTTGGCCCACTCCCTTCAAAAGATAAGACCCAACTAGAAGAACGGTTACGACGTGTACCGGGGCCTAGTTCTCATGAAAAACAGGAGACTGCACTTCCACCTGCTGCATCTATCGCCGCTCCTACAGTAGCTCGTCTGGCTGCTGCTGGTACAAGACCTGCTTCACCCCTGGTCTCACGCATATCTGCCCTGCCACGGCCGGGCAGCCCTTCCATTGCTTCCGGAACCTCGCGACTCGCACGACCGTCCTCACCTGCCCATTCTAGTGTTCCCCGTTCCGAATCACCTGTCCGTACCCCACAAACCATCGACAATCCTATAGCTGCGTTAGCTGGGTCTCCAAAGGGCATTGCGCGCCCGAAGAGCCTATTGCCTTCAAAGCTTGGTCGTCCCCGACCTGCGTTTCCCGCGCCGATATCTCAGTCTGTCGTTCAAGAAGAGGCCATCATGGATGAACCAGCTCCTCTATATCATGGCAATGAACAGGAGGCCATTGTCGTGGAGAAAGAGCCCGAGCTTGTCATACATACACCGCCATCGGAAGATATCGCCATAACCATCTCGAGCATTCTTAGCAGTGATGCCACCCGAAGCGTAGACGCTCTCAAGAAGATACAGAAGATATTATCCGTTGGGCCAGATGTCGGCCCCGAATTCCCTCTCTACCGCGAGCTAGCCGACCACGCCGAAGGCTTGATGGAGACAATCACTCTACAAATGGCACATATCTTTGAAAGGCCCGATAACCTTGTTCCTGACGATAACTTCCGACTCGCGAAACACCTGATTCAGACGCTAAACAACTTCTGTGACCATGCACTATTAGCAGAAACTTTGACTGTGGACATCTTGACCTCCCTCTTGGAAGAGCTGACTATGAGACTCCTCGAAACTGATGACAGTCCTGTAAAGAAAGTGAAGGATCTGTCACGATTTATCAACATGATAATTCTGAGGCTGTTTGCGACTGGTAGAAGGATGTCAATATTCCGGTGAGCTCCTTTCACTATCAAAATATACCCTCTTACTCACTTTTGGTCAGTGCCCTGTTCGCCCTTTTGTTGCAGATAGTAAAGCCGTTCCCGAGTAGCGGTACTTTTTCCGAGTCAAAGGAGGCCAAAGTGGCGGAGCTTGTGTTGAAGTGTGTTTGGAAATTGGCCCGCAACATACCCCAAGACCTAACCGAGCAGAAGCTGGATCCTGTTGAACTGTTCCCAGCCATAGAACACTTTTTGCAATCTGTACCTCCCAATGAATGGCGAGCGCGCGCAACGAACAAGGTGCCTTGTGGTGATATGCCTTTGAGGACAATCAAAGTCATCATACAACATGTCGTCGGTGAGTAGTTTGGCTATGTGTTCAGAATGACACTCTCATCGCACTTTCCAGCGCACTACGGTGACGATGTCTATGACTTGCTTTCAGCTGCGTTTGATGACCCATCTGCAACCATAGTATACCCCTACGTTTATAGGATTCTCAACTCAAGCTCTCGTCCCGGTGCTGATGGTCGAAATGGCATCTCTACGGAGCAAATCAACCGCCCAGTTTCGCGTACATCCAGTAGACCAATTTCTCCACAAGAAACTGCATCTTCTGCGAACTCAGTAGTGCATCGACGTTCACCCAGCCACCGAACCAGTCCGAGCTCATCGTCTGCCAATGGAAACCGTACATTCTCTCCTGCAATTGAGGAGCCCGATCCAGATGCGCAATTACTTGCTATCATCGGCCATATATCCAGCGAAACAACTGGTGCCTTGCACAAGGAGGGCATTACGGAGCTTCATCACTTTTTGAAGCAGTACCCACACAAGAAACCTCGTGTAGATAAGCTACTAGAGTCGACAGGCACCGCGTTTCGGAAGTATATCACTCGCGCATTGGCGAGTCGCGCTGCCGAGGACGTAGAACGGGATGCCGTCGTTGCCGATACACTAACAAGTTGGTCTTCCTCTGACCGCAGCGAAAGCTCATCTCACAATGTTTTTCTTGCAGAACTGGAGTTCAATCATGGCGGCGCACCAACGTCACCCCCTGTCGATGAAGATAGGACATTCAAGCGAACCACTACAGAAGCTGCTTCAACCAAAGACAAGCTATCGAGGCTCCATGACATTTTCCAATATAGATCGAGCACGCTAAGCACGACATCGTCGCAGAGTCGGACAGCGCGAACACCCCCTGGTTAGCGTGCATATACCGCGTATTCACTTGATTCGTTGTATATCAGTTGTGTAAGATATATAGTGCTAGGATTCTCGAATATCTCGCACCCCCTAATAAGCACATGTTTGGCATTGTTGTAATTGTGATCGTTGGGGGAGGCGCGGTCTCCTCAGACAACCGTTCCCTTCGCTTCCACCGCCATGACTATCGTCTCAAAGAGCCCGGTTCCTTACGATGTTGTCATGTTCTTCTGGAGGACTGTCACTCAAATATTCTTTCGCGAGATACGACCCCGAGGCGCGTTCAACATACCTAGTGACGGACCAGTGATATTTGTCGGTGCTCCGCACAACAATCAAGTACTTTTTTGGCTCATATGTTGCTCAGAAATGCTTTGTTCAATGAATTCCGGATGTAGTTTCTTGACCCTCTGCTATTGGCCTTGGAAGTCTACAGGGAGACACGCCGCCATGTCCAGTTCCTCGCGGCGGCAAAGAGCATGGAAAGGAAGGCTGTTGGTTTCTTCATCCGTCTTATGAACAGCAGTGAGGCCCCTTTTATTCTCATATTTCCCCTCCACTCACGGGCCACGGCAAAGTCCCCGTCGCGCGGGGTGCAGATTATGTTTCACCCGCAGCAGGACGTATTTACCTTTCCCCAGACGACCCCTGCCTTATTTTAGGCGACGATACGAAGTTTCTCTCCGAATTAAAGCCCAGGATGCAAATCATGCTTTCTAAAGCTCTAGGTTCTTTGGTCGCTGAAGTGAGCGAGGTGATTTCGGACACCAAGCTCAGAATCAAGAGGGAGTTTGGCGGTGACAGTGGAAAGGGAACGTCGAAGATCAGGGAGCGAGTGTCTGAATTGCGGCGAGATGGTATCAAGGGATTGGACTTCAAGAAAATGCCATTCGTCGACCAACAAGAAATGTACCGTCATGTCTACGAGTGCTTGAATGAGGGCGGAAGCATAGGTATATTTCCGGAAGGTGCGTACCTTTTACTGTTGCGTTTAGGGCAGAAAGTGACGATCTTAAACGATTGAAGGTGGTAGCCATGACCGCACGGATCTGCTCCCTTTGAAAGCGGGTGTCTCGATCATGGCCCTGGGCGCAATGGCGAATGACCCCAATCTTCGCGTCAAGATCGTGCCAGTGGGACTGTCATACTTTCACGCCCATAGGTTCAGATCGCGGGCGGTGGTGGAATTCGGCAGCGCTCTAGATGTTCCTCCGGAGTATGTCGCGATGTTCAAAGAAGGAGGTGTACGGAAAAGAGAAGCGGTTGCCCAGTTTCTCAATCTTATTTATGATGCATTGAAGACCGTCACAATCAGAGCTCCTGACTATGACACCTTGATGGTCCGTCCTATAATTTTATATTTTAAACCTCGGGGGAAAATGACCATGTCCTCCTACCGTAGCTCATCCAAGCAGTTCGGCGTTTGTATAAGACGCCCGGTCAACATTTGACGCTCGGTCAGGTCGTTGAACTGAACAAACGTCTTTTGGAAGGTTATATTCATTTCAAAGATGAACCTCGCGTGCAGAAACTTCGGGCGGGGGTGCTGAAGTATAACAGGCTTGTTAGAGATCTAGGACTGCGTGATCACCAGGTAATGTGGTTCCTGGAAATTGCTAATCAATACGCTGAGCTTCCTGTGATAGGTTCCGAGAGCTCAGAAAGCTGGTTGGAAGATCTTGGGCTTGCTAACATATCGCATCGGCCTTCTCATAGTCTGGACCATACTTTCTCTTCCTGGGACTATTCTCAACGGCCCGATGTTCATTCTGGCATCATTGATATCCAGGAAGAAGGCTAAAGGTCAGCTCAACGTTTTCTCAATCGCCACTTCTTACCTTTTCTTTAGAGGCCCTAGCTGCTTCTGTCGTCAAAATTGCCGGACGAGATGTCCTAGCTTCTTGGAAAGTCCTAATCTGCCTTGGCATTGCCCCTCTGCTTTACACCTTCTATGCCTTCCTCGCCACTCTAATAGCTATCCGGGCCAAGGCTCCTCTGCAGTGGAGGATAGCTACTCCATTCCTCGTATTTGTGACACTACCTTTCATGAACTACGCGGCTCTCAAATTTGGTGAAGCTGGTATGGACGTTCTCAAGTGAGTGCAAATTATAATTATGGGCATACTTACTTACTCAACCGGATACTACAGATCCTTGCGTCCGTTGGTTGTTGCTCTGGTTCCTGGCCAGCAACGATCTCTTGACAAACTTAAAAGGCTCAGAGAAGAACTGTCCAACGAAGTGGCTGACTTGATCAACGACTTTGGTCCCAAATTATACGAAGATTTCGATGAGGTGCGTATTTTAGGTCGCCTTGATTTTTTTTTACTCACAAAGGAAATTATAGTGGCGCATTTTGGTGCCTTCGGCAAGTGCACCCCCATCAACTGGGACTCCTGGACTCTGGCGGAGAAAGAGCAGTACTGGGGCAGTCGACGCTCAGGGTCTTGGCCTGACACATCCGATGACATGGATCGATGAACGTCTATTCGGTTGGAGTCGCAGTGCTCAACGAGGCACGAGCGCATGGAACGGATTGTCTGGTGACGAGTCCAGCCGCATGGGGACTCCCGATGAATCCGACAATGAAGACACTGGCGACTATGACAATGTGGTCGGCGTCATTCCATCGACGGACGAACTTGTTGTTAGCCAGAAGCCAAAAAGCCGCCAGAACTCCTTTGCGGATTTGCAAAGATTACGTGGCCTTGCAACGATCCCTACTGAGGGTTTACATCCTCGGCAGGGCCATCGAGCACGAAAAGAGAGCCTTTCCGATAGCGTTGCTGTCGAACGCCTTGCAGCGGTAAACCGAACGGAGCCATTTCCAGATGCCACACTCGATCTGAACGACGAGATTAGTAGAAATCGATCGAAGAATGGCCGGGGGAATTAGTTTGTGATCGTGCGGGTTAGGCCGATATCCTCAAGGACTACTACATATATAATAATACACGCGCATTCCAGTTATTGGCTCAGCTCCTGAACATAATCATCTATCGTTAAGCCACTTGAAAGGGTTTCCCAGCAGTTAGAATCTCGACCCCAGTCTCTGTAATTCTATTAAAGCCGCGTCAGTTTCAAAAATCACGGTTCTTTTGATATCAGCAAAACATACAAAAGAGTTTCCTCAAACTGTGCGCTTCTTTTTCCGTCCACTGTGGTGGCCGTCCAATTGTCTGGCCAGTGTATCTCATCCCAGTTGCCGCCGAAATTGATCATCTGTAGAATGAAGTGTATCAGTCTTTCCCCTTACCATAGGTGAATAAAGTAACGCAACAGGTTCAATTGTGAAGACCTGATAAAATGGAATAATTAATCTCCGATTGGCAAAAAATTAATCTGGATTACCCACCATCCCAGGTTTCATGGTGCCGACCGCTTTGTTCTTCGCGTAGTGTGGCACATTGGGGGAACAATGGAAAAGGTCATTGATACCGTGCCCTGTATATGTTCGTACCGTTGCGCAGCCGTTGGCACGGGCGAGGGGCTCGCTAATCATGCCGATGTTTTGTTCAGGGACTATGGACGAATTGAGCTGTTCTCAACGTACATGACTTTTCCAATGTCGCGGAACAAGGCGCCGGGTTTACAGATCTTTATGGACTCGTCCAAACAGCTGCGAGCCGTGCGGATAAGCTTCTTGGAGTCCTCGTCGATCTCGCCGACGGGGTACGTAGCATTAAGATCAGCATGATAACCTGTCAAGTCGATGTGTATCAACAGTACTCTGAAATGACGAAATTGCTGACCTTCAAAGTATAGTGACACATCTAGATGCGAAATTTAGTTATGAAAAGGCTCGACGAGCCTGGAAACTGACTCCACTCACCTATATTTATGATATCACCCTCGCGCAGTTTTCTCTGGTCCGGGATGCCGTGACAGATTACCTCGTTAACGGACCTAAGGACAATATTGATCTTTTGTTCAATCGAGGAGGATGAATTGCATACGTGCACACAGATTTCGGGAAATTGCGATAATTCAAAGGGGACGGGTATGCGTTGCGCTCGATCGTAGCTTGATGCACGATCTCATCCAATTCATCGGTCGTGATACCTGGACGAATGTGTGAGGCCGCGAGGTCAAGGACCTCTCGGCCAAGCTGCGGATCAATCGTTCAGCAGGTAGAGGAGATAATGTAAAGGAGCAACGCACACGACAGGCCGTTCTCATTTTGTCCTGCTCCTCAGGCGTCAGCAATCGCGGAGGCTGGCCGGCCCGCTTTACTTCTGAAGCGGGTCTCCCTGAAGATTAAAGAATCAGCCATGGATCACGAAGTGTAGGATAATCGTGCGCACCATCAGCAGCGTAATCTGGGCGTGGTATATGATCTGGGACGACGCGAGTGTTGCTCAGGGGGTAAACAGGTCGTATCGAGCCTGTATATGCGTAATTGGGGAAGGGGTTGTACGTGCCGTCTGCGAGGGGGTCAGTGGACAAGTTCGGGGAATAATCTGAAATCTGACCTTCCGTTTTGCCAGATGCTAACGAATGGATTGCTTTGTGTAGTTTCTAGATCGCGATGAGACAGGTTGACAGGTTAAGGGTAATAGAATACTTGCCCCTGCAGTTGATTAGACGTTGGCAAGCACATGAATGAATGTGAAGAACTCACAACCTGATTTGAAGCAGTCCTGACCGCAGAAGAAGGATCCCTTGAGCCCTAGTCTGGTGGAGGTAAAAGACGTGAGCAGTAAAAGAGAAAATGACATACTTGCTACAGGTTGGGCATTCAAGGCGTGAAGGAGGATTGCCGTTGGGGCACGACGGGTTCTGACAATTGACGACGGACATGCTTGAGTGAGGAAGCTGTGATGATCGGACAAAAAGTGACCAAAATTGTTTTTCTATATTTAGTCTCTGGTCCGGCATAAGCAGTCCAAGAAACATGTCAGAAGGTATAAAAGTACATATGTATGTAGTTGAATGAAAATTAGATGCAGTGGTGTAGCAGGGTGATATGAATGCAAGGGGATTATATGCTAGGAGCGATGGTATTGTGGTAACGATTAGAAAGATCTACATAGAGGGGTGCAAGACATGAAGTAATATATGACAGCGATGGTGGTCAAGGAGATAAGCGGGATTAAGCAGAAGAAGTAGAACGTAAGTAGCGCAGGAATGTCTCTGTCAAGGAACTCTGTTGGAAGGGAAATGGTGGTCAGTGAGGAATGACCTCGAGCTTGTAGGCGGACTCTGTGTCGCGACAGGCGCGGACCAAAGCTCGATAATGTGGGACGCCGAATATCTCTACTAGTGAGCTCTCGTTTTCATTGACCCACGAGACAGAGGGCAGGCCACGAATGGTACGATAGATCCCCTGGGGAAGGTTTTCTTCAAATGTAATGGTGACAACGCCTGTGAGAAGGCATTGGACGAGACTGAGGATGTCGTTGATGGGAGGGCAAATTTTGCGTACGGACTCAAAGATGTCGCTGTGGAATACCATTTGCCATTGGATCCTTCGTTCAGGGGAGAAGAATGAGCTGGCATGGACTGGGAGCTGGAGACGGAGCTTTGGGCCTGCGGGGAGGCCGACAGAGGAGCGCCAGATGGATGACGTTTCGAGAGAAAAGAGCATGCGGTGGTCGTTGCATGGCGCGTCAGTCCACTTGTAGTCGCGTATGAGACGGAGCCTGAGGACCTGGAGCCAGCGATGAGCGCGTGCATATGTGGCGCCCAAGGCGTCGGCGGTGGTCAAAGGGATGCGGGTGCGACGAGCCCAGTCATCCATGTTGCGAACGTCGCTGGAAAAGAGGACTTGTGCTCTAGGATTTGCCATTGCTGTGTGGCGCGGTGAGGAGGTGAGGGAGGAGGAGGAGGAAGAGAAGACTTACGGTGAAGGGGCTTAGAGGGATGTGGACGACAGGAACATGTCCAGCGGGCTTTTATAAGGGCGGGCCTGGTTAGTGGCGAAGAAAAGCAGAATATTAAAGCCATCACCAATCCAAGCGTCGGTCGAAAATACACGTGTATTCTCCCCGACACTCTCTCCTCTCCTTTGACCTCCAATCCCCTCCAACCCCTCCAATATCCTCTGCATCCCTCTCAACCTCTCCTCTTCATCGTACTCACCGTTTGAAATTGCTCGTCGTATGTATGTATGTATGTACATAAATTCATACCCCATGAACCGAATACGGCTAATCTAAAACAACGTTCAACCTCTCCGAGCCTGCTTTGTCCTTATAAGCGGCCGCCGTTACTCTGGCAACAACATCCCATTTCTTCATGTTCAACCTGCCGCTTGTTCCGTTTCCGACAAATCTAACCTCAAGCGCGACAATTACGTAAGAATCGCGATTCGAGTCAACTCTTTCCACTATGGCCGTCTTCGACGTCTATCAGGCCTACCAGCGTATTCTCCTCGATGCACAAGTACGTCCCTCTTTCTTTTTATCCTATCGACATAACATCATAATACAAGCTTTTTCCGCAAAGATTTCACCCCCCCTGGCCGCCATCCTCGCTCTCACTCAACTCATAGAAAACTCTACAGGCAAGCCGTCCAGCCCACAGCCTGCAACCTATCATTTGACCCAAAATCAGCTGGCACCATGTTTGAGCTTGTCAAGGCTCTTAATGATGGCGCACAAGTCCTCAAGACCAGATCTGCAAATCCCATCAGCCTCAATGCTGGTTGCGAGCTTTTCATTGCATTCGTCACCTTGTTCCCCCACGACTCCGTTGTATGTTGTCTAGACTCCCCACCCCATCAATCATCTCTGACCGGCCTTCATTAGAGTTTCGCCGATCTCAAGACCAAGCTTATACGGCAAGGACAGCAATACGCACAAGATGCACTGGCGTACCGTACAAAAATAGCCGAGCTCGCCGTTGGATTCATCAAGGATGGCTCCGTGGTCTGTTTGTACCCATCTCTCGTCAAGTCTGCTGTTGATCGGTCTCCCAGATTCTCACTCACTCATACTCAAGAGTAGT
This sequence comes from Blastosporella zonata, assembly GCA_018856295.1. Lineage (NCBI taxonomy): Eukaryota > Fungi > Basidiomycota > Agaricomycetes > Agaricales > Lyophyllaceae > Blastosporella > Blastosporella zonata. The sequence continues at coordinate 3,628 of JAFLHD010008893.1, read as the reverse complement.
CATGCAAACCCTGTTACTTGCACATCAACGAAAACGAATATCAGGTCTCTGGATTTTCACTCTCCGTGTCCTGTTCAAAGCCACTCAATCAGCCTATTTCAAGTTTTCGTTACCGAAGCTCGTCCTCGTGGTCTTGGGTCAGTGCCTTGAATGAAACACTGCGCTACCTCAGCTAATGATGGTTTACATGGGCAGAATCAAGACTGCAGAAGCTTTGCTTGCAGCGGGAATTCCCAGCACTGTCATTTTAGACTCGGCCGTTGCATATGTCATGGAAAAGGTCGATTTTGTCCTCGTTGGGTCCGAAGCAGTGGTGGAGAGTGGAGGGCTCATCAACGCGGTGGGCAGCAACCAGATAGCGATCATTGCAAAGGCAGCAAACAAACCGTTCTATGCTCTTGCCGAAAGGTGATTCCATTGTCTAGAGCTAAACAGTCATTACAACCTAACATGCTTTGCCAGTTACAAATTCCATCGACTCTTTCCATTGTCACAATATGACCTTCCAAACCAGAACACACGCGTCTTCTCGTTTCCCCGCCCAAAATCGGCATCACCTCCCCAGATACAACCCCAATGGTCCGTGTCATCCCCAGGATCAGGGTCGAGACCTCCGGACGAGACCACTTCATCCGATGTGGTGCCCACGACCATCACACAAGAACAGATATCACAGAACAATCCTGATGTTGATTATACAAGGTCGCCGCTCATACTCGTTATACTTTCTTTCAATTGTGCTGAGATCATTTGCAGACCGGATTTGATATCGCTTGTTTTCTCCGATGTTGGCAGTCTTACGCCTGAAGGTGTCAGTCAGTATCTAGTTGGGATGTTCGCGGAATGAGCCTGTCAGTAACATGACTGAAAGGTTGATGAAATACATAGGTACCCAAAGAATAATCTATTGCAATTGGAATCTTGAGATTCGGATCATCACGATAACCGATAGATAACCTTTTTGCACGAGAGATTCCTTATTGCCTCCGCAGCCTTGAGCGTCCGATTTTCAGTTCCGGAGGAACCAGGGAAGGACGCGTTTGGGCGACCGACGGCCCATTGTACACCCTTGAGTCATGCGTCCGCTGTTCAGCCAATAATGGTAAAGATTTTGGGTTTGCTAGCCGTGACCGATTTGCATCCGTTTCGCTCGATCAAACATTTTGCCTCCGCATCGCCTCGACCATGATGAGGTCCGTTGCACTTGTGACGCTTCCCCTAAGTTCCACGTGGAGGATGCAACGGCCGCCTTGCGACAAACCCGTTGACTTGCATGATGGCGAACTGCCAGGAAAATGGCAGGCATTATCTGTTATTTCCTTATGACTTCACTCGGAAATTAAGTTTAGGATTTTGACAGTCCGATCATCCATCCATTCGGATAAAACTCACCTAAAATGTCCACAAAAAACGGTGGTTCTTTCGTGATTCGGAATAGCTGATTTCGGGCTCTGTACCTACGCGACGTTCATCCAGCCAGCACACACGTCTGCTGCATCGTGATAGAATTGTTTGTCGACGAACGGCCCGAGATCTTAATTCGGGAAAGGTGCCAGCCGCGCTTTCTTTTCCTTTTTATTTTATTCTTTTTGTGGTATTGGAGTTGGGAGTATAAAGGTGCGCCTTGACCGGCCTTCAGCTCCATCATATCATTACCACTCACTCCCTATCTTTAGCCACCCCCCCTTGCCCATTATGTGCAACTGGCGCCAGTAAGCCACACGTTCTCCTAACGCGATGCGTGGCTGATGCGTCACAAAGAGTGCAACACATCTTTGCCCTATGCGATCATGTCTACAACCTGGTATGGCCTCCCATGATGCGCCTGAATCCAAGGAACTCCTAACACTGAGTTTCACAGCCAGACGAAATGGTGAGAACGCGCCTATATCCCCAAAAGCAAAATTATTGATCTATCCATAGATCCAATGCGTCGATAGGTGGTGCAAGTTCAGCTTGACCCATCCTGGCGGAGCCGTAAAATGTGCACCAGATTGCAGGAAGACCTGTTGGCAGTAGTGAGAACCGAACTCCTTTGCTGATGACGACGTTGCTGAACAAGTATCTAAATCTAGTCGACAGTTTCCCCAGCAGTACAGTGCGAAAACTTCTGTAGCCCCCAGAACACTTGGTTAATTTGGCTTTCGCAGATCGTACATTTCAACGAATGTGCCCTCCATGTATACAAGCCGCTGAAGCCGCCGCAACGGGGAACGGCGGCAAATCCTGAATGAATTCGTTCGATGGTTGAATTGTACACGTGTATAGTAGAATGTTTGGACTCACTCAATTCTGTAAACCCTTCCACGGTCACGGTAGAACCTTAGATTCGATGATAGTATTGTGATAAAACCAAAGGGTCTTCCGAACGTCTCCCCGAGAATATCCACTGGTATATACCCCATAGATCGTCACGATTCAGGATCGATTCAGGGCATTAATTTTCAAGCACCGCGAAGGCTCTGGAAAGGTGCACTCAGATCGTGCCGTTCATTTGTGGGTATCTGGAGTATCAATGATCAACGTTCCCCTTTGTCAGCTCCATTACCACTAGGTCATTCTCTGCAGCAAGCGCCTGTCAAAGGAGACATTGACTTCTTCGTTCGGGAGCCAAACTTAGGCAGGTAATTTGTCCCAGCTCTGCGAGGAAATGTCACAGCCGAGGTCTAGGCTTTGAACAACGATAACTCCTCGATTTGTCATTGACAAGGCGAGGGGAACAAGTATCACAGACCGGGCCAGGTTGTCGCATGTCATTATTATGCCTTCAAGAGTCACAACAGGGAGAGCCAAGACCCCGCAAGAGCCTGCGAGGTTGCCGCATGTATGTCCTCGGAAGACATTCGGACTCTAAATACTCAGTCGTCGGGATGGCATCTTATAGGCCTCGTGTCGAAATTTCAGGGTCCCAAACACATGGAAGAGATATAAATTCCCATTCGGTGCTCACTCGGTTGAGACATCTGGTCATGTGGGAGGGGCACCGTATGTGCCCTCAAGATTAAATCATCTTGCAGACGGCTCGAGACGCTTGAATTGTAGCATATAGTGCTGTAACTTGTATTATGCTATAAATAAAATATACATTATGTAATACTCTAGGTTTGCCGAAATTCTGCCCCTCATGTAAGGAACTGATCAAGAGATACAGTGCCCGTACATATCCAGTGCCTGTGCCCAGTACCTCTTTTCCCTCTCCCTACAGTGCTGGAGCACCCATAACACCCCCATATTCCCTCCTCCTCCCCACAGTGCTGACGCACCTCCGTGGGCGCCCCAGCGCTCATAACAGATGGTAGGAACAATTAGCTAAAACCTTCGATAATTAAATTTCCTCTTTTGGCCATCCACACTATAGAACACACGTTAAGAGTCAGTTCCTTTTCTTCCCTCTTTTAGATACTACACAGCCACATCCCTCTTTTAGTATATAGAGACAAGCATTGGAACCCGTGCTACACTAGGGGCGCTCAATTCTTAAATTTGTCCCGAGTTCGTGCTCGTCCGTGTTCGTCCGTTGGCAAACGTTTCGGAAATTTGCGACGAACACGAACTTAGAATTGAATGCACCGCGTTCGTTCTGCTCATGCCTGAAAATGAGAGGCGGGGTCTGAAATGATTGCTCTGC